>MINK01012779.1:0-11369 GCA_001735545.1 Phormia regina
ACATACATACATACATACATACATACATACATACATACATACATACATACATATTAATTGTTTCTTTTGTTCTTTTAATTGTCAGGCTCAAAAATTCGGTAATTGCAACATTAAGTTATGCGGATCTTAATTTGACTGGGTTCCACAAATTCTATTACTATAACTAACGTTTTTCTTCGACGTATCAATAACATTATACTGGTATATGACTGCAACCGATTCACTTAATGGTTGTTGTAACCCACCGGATTTAATTAGCAAAATATTCGGTTGCCACAACGAATCTCTTTTCTCTGTGTATTTTAATCTTAGAAATAATAAACCATTAAATTATGTTAATTGAATTTTATAGTAATTCACATCTGATTTGGGAAAATTAATATTTTGACAATTAGATACTATTGAAATTTACTTTTGTTCTTTTTGAAACACAACTTTTAAATCTCTGACTTTCGAAAGTCGGGTTTCACACATAGCAATTTTTCTTGCCGTAGTTCTGACTTTGTAGGCGAGAGAGTTAAGAAAATTTAAAAGTTTAGTATTCTCTTCTCCTCTCTCACATCTAAACTCAGAATTGCGGCAAGAAAACTTGCTATGTGTGAACCCGGGCAAACATTACAGCCTCAAAAACTGCATCTTCCAACACACACTTCTGTATTTTTTTTTAGTTCATTGGAGATGTAAAGAAAAAAATTGAATTTTTTTCTTAAAATGTTCATTAGATTTATATACTTGGACATGAATGTTTGTTTTTGTGTACTGTATATAATTGTTGTTGTCAAGAATATAATATATAAATGCATCTACTTAGTTAGTTACTGGTAGAAGGTACATTTCTTAGCACTTGGATAATATCTTAAAAACAGTGGGCTTACATTTGTATTGTATAAAGAGAGTTTATTTTGATCATGTTGTATAAGAATTAATGACGAATATATAAGTAAAGAGATCGGTAGTCTCTTTATCTAAATGATTAGGAGATAAAGAAAAGAATATCTATCTATCTATCTATCTATCTATCTATCTATCTATCTATCTATCTATCTAACGTTGATCTCGCAGCATGTTATACAGATGCGATTCATTATCATCAATTGAGTTTCTTGTTTCTGCAAGAAATCGTTACAATTTACTCAATATTTTTATAAACATTTAGATTTTAAAACAAAAATAGTCGTTCTTGATCTCGAAAATCTCATTACTCACAAAGTTATATATACATTTTCTAAAGTAACATATATCGAATATGTATTTTTCTTATACGAAAGTAAAAAGCAAGCTAAAGAAAACATAAAAAAATTAACCATAATTAAAAGTAATAATAATCTTTTGAAACAGTACATATGGTCAATAAAAAAAAATTATCAAAACAATTTGTTGCATGATTTTAATTTTTTTACCAAATATTTCATGTCTTTATTCCTTCTACATGAAACCAAAAAAAAAAAATACAAATTCCTTTTAAGCATCATCTGTTACCAATTGCTAAGTCTGCTTTAAAAATGTTCTGGCCTTACAAAAACAACTACAACTACAATTTTTATATATAAATTTACAACAATATTTTGTATTTTTTTTTTTAACTTACTACTACCATAGCAACTTCGAGAATATTATTGCCAAAGTTTAACAGAACTTTGAAATATCTTTTAGCCAACTTTATTATCTTCTTGAGCTGTTCTTTTTTCTTTCGTTGCAACGTTGATGGGCCATAAATGGCAGGCAAGTAGAAGGGTCATTGCTAAAGCGGTAAAGATCGGTTTGACTGTTTCTTAAACTTCTTATATCTACTTCTTTGGTTCGGTTGAATGGTTTAGTATTCCACGTATTGTATGTAGATGTGATGTAATATACATAAATATTTAGTAGATGTATTGCAAATTTTATGTTTATTGTACGACTTGCTCGTACAAATATATTTTTACATTTATGATTTCTTTCTTTTTTATTTTTTAATGTACGAGTTATTTACATGATTTTTTTTCTTATTTTTTAGTTATAGCATATTTTATATCAATCTTAAACTTTAGCCTTGAATTTATGGTATAAGTCTCTTTTTAAATTTGTTTGCATCAGAATAATTTTCACGTATTTTTTTCCGAACACTTTTTCCAATCACTTATTGGGATTTAAAATTTTGTTTATCCTATTTTTTTAATTTATTTAAAGTTTTAGAAGTAATTATTAAATTCAACTACTTTTAATATTTATAAAACGTTTAATAGAAAATAAATAGTCCATATATTTCTGGAGGAATTTCTTTACTCACGTATTTGATAAATGATGTTCTTACAAAAGCTTGACTTACCTAAAATGAAAGAAAAAATTAAAATTAAAATTCGATTTTATTAAATAACATTTCTTTAAATAAAATTATTTGATTTCGTTAAAACAATTAATAGTTTTAATTAGGGAAAGATCAAAACGGTTGAAATTAATATGGAAAACAACAAAAAATGTTTAATTTTATTTGATTTAATTTTTTTTTAATTATAAATTTTATTGTTGTTCCCAATATTAATGCAAGACACGTTATTTAGTAAGCGAAGTTTTTTCTGGGAAGCTACACTTCGTCGAATCGACAGCACATTTTTTAGTGACGTTGTTTTTTTTTTTAATAAAAGAACTGAATTTTTTGTAACATTTATTTTATATTTCATTAAAATAACTTAAAAAGTTCATTTTGGAAAAATTTCAAGATTATATGTGGAAAAAATCAACGCCATCGATGCGAAGAATCGTGTTAACATACTTCAAAATTTTAATGAAACAAAAGTGGAAGATCGGTTATAGTTTCCTAATTTCTTTCAAAACAATCGATGTAAGAATGTTATATACTGCTTGGACGTTTCTAGTATTTAGCCAATAACTTTTCTGTTTAATTACACAGAAAAAATGTTGATTAGAATTTTTTATTAAATCAATATTTGATTTTAAATAAAATTTTATTAAAGTATTTATTTAATTTTAATATTTTATTAAACTTATTTGGATTTCACTAAACACTTTTATGCGAACAATGAGTCGAACGAAAACATAAGTGTTTTCATACAAAATTGGGTTTCTGTATGTCGAACGATACGAATGAAAATGTCAAAACCGGCCACTTGCTATTTTGCTTTTGACTGGTTGAATTTTTCCCACCTGGGCACTGCAAATTTTCTTTAATCTTGTTTTTTATCCATTAGGAAATCTAAAGTATGGAAAAATTTGAATTTTACCCAAATTCAATTTAAAATTGAAAAATTTTAACGATTTTTGTTTTTTGTTATTTTTCTTAACAACTAAGTAGTTTTTTTTTTTAAATTTAGTAGTATTTTTAATACTTTTACGAAAAAAAACTGCTCTGATATACAAATAAAACAAAAACAACACGAAAAGACGTAACACTATGCGAACGAAAACGTAAGAAATACGGAAACCAAATTTATTCGAATTCGTTCGACTTGCTTTCATTCGCTTAGATTTTCGTTCGATTTTTTTTTATTTTTTGTGAATTTATTTTAGAACTATAGCCTGTTTCTCTATGCCGAACAAAAATCTAAAAGAACGAATTCGAATAATTTTGGGTTTCCTAATAGATAACAAAAAAGATTAAAGAACATTTCCAGAACATGTCCAGGTGGGTAATTTTCTTATTTTTCATGGAAAAATTCAACCTATTGAAACCAAAATAGTGTAAACGACATGATACAGTATGTCAAGTAAATGTTTTTACATTAAATGAAAACAAGATTTATTCAATGTTTGGCTTTACATAATTTTTACCAAAAGTAATAATTTTTAATAAGCAAAAAAAAACCCAATATTAAATGATTTAAACTATTTAAAATAGAACAAAAACACACACAAATATTGGTGTCAATTCTTTTTTACATTTTTAAAACTGCTAAAGAAAATTGTGAAATTTCAGTAATTGAAATCCAATATGGTAACTACTTGTGGAACTTTTTTCATCAAGAAAAAAAATTATTAATGAATATCATAGTCAATTGGAATGTCTTATATTCCACCATTATTGCGTTTTTTAGTTCATTATGGTCGTATAATATCTCCTAGCCACTTTTTCACATTAAGCGAAAAAGAAATTAAGTGGAATTAAAATATGTACTCTGTACTTGTTTATTCAACACTGTTTTGCAAATAAATATTTCTGTATTATCAGTCATTACGCATAATTGCTTGGAGTTATTATTTGATAATGACATTAATTTTGAATTTTTGCCTCTCATAAACTCATATTTATTATTATATTTGTATTAAACGAGCTTTCAAAGCATAAAAATGTTGTTGTACATCAAATCCAACTTTCTGAATGGAATACATTGGTAATGACCTATATATACATTGGTAATGACCTATATATATATATTATTATATATATTATTAAATATCTTTAAAATACAAATGGATAAATATATACATATTTTTTTATTTTCTAAATGATTTTTAAAAACTTTTGAAAGTTTTCAGTGTAACATTAATGGATCAATTTTACTTCAACATAATATTAACATTCCTACACAATCTATAATTCGCCCCTTTGCTTTTTAAGGTTGTCAATATAAATCATAGAGAATGATGAATAATTTTGCAACATTTGGCCCCCACAAGAGTATTTATTTTCCAAGTAGATTTGAACCTGTATTTGTATACGATCAGTATTTTTTAGAACCCATTATCAGGAACCCTGGTGGATATTTTTCCTAGTTTCCCCAACCTTTTTTTCGTTCGACTCTGCTGAATATTTCAATTAGACAAAAGTAAACTCCCAAATTTCATTTTTTTTTTGGAGCGATTTAATATCATATCAAGTATTTGTCATAATAGAAACACATTTATAAAATATCTATAGAACTTTTCCAGCATTGGAGGATATAGTAAACTCCAAATGGGTTTATCCCTTGCAGATTAATTCTTGGCCTATTAAATATATATTTTATGAAGTAATCAAAATATATTTTATTTTATGGATTTGGGCACATATTTTTGTTCTAAGTAAACCTTAGTAACAAATAATACATTTCAAAATTCCATGAATTCTTTTAAATAGCATCAAAAATGTATTTGTAAAAACATTTTCTTGACAGGTAATTTACAGCGTATGCGTAGTTTCTGTTGTTGTACGTTTGTAATTACAATCTTAATTAAATATTTTTGGTAAAACCCATTAAATATACATAAAATAAAATTAAATAAAATAAAATATAACAATAAAAATTTGCAATATACATTTGCGTATATTGTAAAACAAAGTTAAAATAATAATTTTTTTCTTTGTAACAACATTTTCTTGACAGACTGTATACTTAAATGGCTCCATAGAGTATACGTATGTCAAATATTAGCAAAATCGAGAGACACTCAATAAAAAAAATTTAAATTTTTAATAGATTTCTCATGGAATGGACGATATATATTTGTAATATTTAAATATTTCTTTATGTGTATATATTTGCAACGGCAAGAGTAGCAATATTTTGAAATTCAATGCCATAACTGTGTTGCCACATGCATACAAGAAATGAACAAACGAGCATACAGGCGAGGAGCAGCATAAGTTTTCAGAAAATTCGATAACGACCGTTTTGTCGTTTGTAGATCTTTTACTTCGGGGTTTGCATTTCTAAAGACTTTTTCTCTGCAATTATTTCAACAAAATCAATGATTTATAACATTTCTACATATGTAAGCATAAATTATTAAATGTTTGTATAAAAAGTCTCGTTTTTCTATTTCTTTTACTTTTCTTAATATTTTTTTATTTCCAACAGGCAAAAAAAGAGTGGAAAATCCACAAAAAAACAAAAAAAAAGTTCAACGAAAATATTTTTTTAACATATCGTAAGAGTAAAATGCATATTAGCGCAGTTAGATTCATTTTATCTATTTCTTCTTTTGCCATAAAAACATAAAGAAAATTTACTCCCTCAAGACATAGTAAAAAGAAAAACAACAGCAGCAGTAATAGCATTATTACAACAATAATAACAAAAAATATTTCAACGGCATCTCTAGCACATTGTAAAGTATGAATTTAGTAAATGAAAAAAAAAAAAATAAATAAATAAAACTAAAGAAAAATCAAACCAACAATAAGAGGTTACCTTTGGTTATATGGAAATTTTTCTTTCAAGAAAAATACTGTGGCAGCCGCTGCAACAAAAAAATTATAATAACATATTTGAGTTAACTCAAGTTGAAGAAAAAAAATATATATGAAAAAATATAAAATAGAAACCCACAACATTTATTTCTAAGAAGCATAAGAAATATATCTACAAGGAAAACTTAAGTTTTTTATGCATTGTAGGTAAGTTGATGCAAAAACTGCAACAACAGCAAAGTTTATGTTAAAGTTGCAGCTTCTTTTAGCCTCCAGTTGGTAAGTTGGTAGTTCATATACAAAGTGAGGTAGGTAGGTTCCTATTTAGCGGCAGCAGCTCCAACAACAAGAATAGCAACACAAAAAATATATAAAAGTATCTTTTTAATGCATACTACTTACATATATTTATATATACATACATATGTACAGTTACGGGTCAAGAATATTTATTTGAAGTGTGTTTCCGAAAATATGAAATTTCAGACACATGCTTTATTTGAGCAAATGTTTACAGTGTATTATCTGTGAATTTCATTAAAATCGGAGATATCAAATCCAAAAATGTTATTTTTTGTACGTGAATATATTGAATTATAAATATATTGTGAAATAAAATCATTTGATATTATACGCAATCATTATCATTATAAGTCACTTTTCAGTGTCGAAAATAACAATTTTTTTTTTAATTTTTTTACAAAATTGTTTGAACGTCTACATTTATTTAAATAAGGTTATTTAAAATAAATAGTCAGAAATTTAAAGAAATTTATAATGATTTAATGTAAAACAGAAAATCACCAACAAATTTTAGCAAGCCTAGAAGCTTTAATTCTGTTAAGTCAGTTTAAAGTTCTTTGAAATCCGATTAAATATTGACCTGTCCTCGAAAATTTTAATTTTTTGTCAAAAAAGTAACTAGATATTTAACTTTTTCAAAAAGTTTAATATTTTTTAACATTTTCCGAAAGACTGAATGAGAAGTTGTATTTTTTTAAGCTGTAAAAAAATGTTAGTTGATAAACATGTTAGTCACATGAGGCAATTTTCCGAAAATATCCATATTTTCAATAATAACTTCGATTTCTAAAAATATATAGTAAAATTATATATATTTTTTCTGAAATGTGAAACATTTATGGTGGAAATAATACCGAAAAAGAAACACTAAAGAGAAAAAAGTAGAATTTAATAATAGATTATTTATATTCTTAAATTCTACTTTTTTTTATCTCCTCTTTTCTCTCTTTAAAGTTTCTTTTTCGGTATTATTTGCATCATCATGCATTTTGTCATGAAAACATTCTTCCATAAGCTTCAACAACATCAGTATCTTCCAAAGAAAGGTAGGTTTACAATATGTTATAGGATCCTTTATTTTCTTAAGTTTTTTTTTTTTTTTTTTTTTTGTTCTTTCATTTTCAATATTTCTAGTAACTAAAACTATATATTACATTTTCTCAAGCTTTGTTTAGTATTTAAAAAAAAAAGAGAAAATAAATCGAGTCATGAGTATCAAATAAACATAATATTTCTTTAAGAAGAATCACCGATGCATTAAATAACTTTCAAATAGAATAAAATTTAGCAATGGACAACAATAGAAATCCATGGCAAAAGAAATTTAATGAAAGAAGTTGGCAGAATTTAATGGAGATGTAATGAAACAAGGTTATACAAAAATTATAGTAAATTTAAGATTTAAATTGCAATTTATTTTTAATTTTATTCATGAATTTTTTCTCAACAATTTCTTCAAATGTTTTAAGAGAAACTAATGATATAAAATACACTGCACAGTGGAGCAGAATCGAAATTTTTTGGAAATAAATCTGTAACTTCTGATCGGCTAATTGGATTTGAAAAAATTTCTATATGCGTAGCAGAGGAGAGAGAGAGTGTACAATATTACGTTTTGGAAGGGGGATAAAACAAACCCTTCAGGGGGCTCAAAATAGGGTACCTCTGACATAAACAATTTTTAAGCGCTTGCAAAGTTTTTTGAAGTCATCTCTGTGAAGTTACCTTTCAGCAAAGTGCAAAATTTGTATATGTTGCTAAAGAAAATTTAATTTTTGGGAAAAAAAGAGTGTAAATACTTTTGGGGACAAAAAACACAAAAAGTCGTCTTTTTGCCGAAATTGAAAAAGTCGTCTTTTTTCAATTCAAAATCGTTTATGCAATATATAATTTGTTCTTTAATCGGTCAGAAATACTAGGATATATGAAAAAACTGGACCAGAAATATGTAAAATTATGGTGTTTAAAAATTCAATCGCAATAACTCGAAAATTTTTAATTTTTTTCTTCGACTACAATGCCTTTAATATACGACAATTAAAAATATAGGGTTATAAATACCTTTTGATTATTACAAAATAACAATTTAAGTTGAAAATTAGAAAAAAATGAGGGTGTGGAAACACTAACATATATATTAAAATCGTAACGATATCACAATTGTAACCAAAAGAATACTATTATCACAAGCGAAGAAATAATGGAAGAATAAATTTAAATATTTACTACCCTAACTGTACCAACATACTTTAAACAAATGAGTTCCGGATGCACCAATACTAAGAACAACATGTTCTTACAACTTGTGCGATCTGCTATTAAAATTTAAAATTTCGAACATCTTCATGGCTTTTTCCAAATTATTTTCTGTTTTTAGATTTTTTTAATAAGTAAAATTTTTCTCCTCACAGTAAGAGAGAAATTTTCTATAAATACATCTTTTTTATCTTTTTGGAAGATAAAAGAGAAAACAACGATTTTTTTTATAGTTTTTTATCAAAATTATCATATTGAACCCTGACCGCTGACATATCGTATCCGACAACATTTTCGAAATTCGTGCTTTAATGAAAATCTATAATTTAGAGCATCTGTCAGAATTTCATCGACGTATCAAGGGCAATCTAAGATTTATAGCGGAAGCAAATTTATCGTAACTGACATTTTTCATACATATAAACATATCGAGCCCTGATCGCGAAAATGTATGTACATTAATCTGTAATAATTAAAATAGAAATTATAACATAATAATCAACAAATGTAAATTAATTTACAATTGATTGTATAAGATATTTTCTAGAAAAGTGTTGGGAAATTCTACAGGTTAAGTCAAGGGATGTGATTTAAAATCTAAATTTACTAATTTAATTGACAATATTAGTTTTTTTATTTTTAACCATTAATCGATAACAAATCATTGTTGCGGTAGGTCTCTCTCTTATAATAAAATTAAATATTATGTTTTATTTTATTGTTATTAATAATTGAAATAATTGAATTACAATAATACTAAATAAATTGACCTCATTGACGAAAAAACGCCAAAACAGCAATTCGTTTCTGACATTTTGTAATTGTTTGGAAATAAACATAAAATCATTATTAAAACCAATTCAAATGATTGTTAATCTTTATGTAAAACAAAATCACGATTAAAAATACGATTTTTATCTTTAACACAGGAAAAACTAATAAACGAATGAATTTTTGAAGGAGGAAAAGAAAATGTAAAACAATAACAAATATAAATAAAAATAATAATAAACATTAAAATAGATTTTATGGCAATTTAAACTAAACTTTAATAATAACATGAATTGGTTGGAAAACAAAGAAAATAAAAATACCCAACTTAAATGTTAATTTAGGCAAATGTTAATAAAAATTGAACATTTCACTTTATGATAAAAAAAAAATAAATAAAATTGCAGAAAAAACAAATGGCAACATTTGAAATAAAACTAAACCATTTCAATACCATAATTGAACTTAAGGCAATTTTAAATATGGTACGTGTATGATGATACTGATGATGATGATGACGACGCCGACGGTTACAATCATGTTGCTAAAGTTTGAGACCGACCATCTAACTCTAAATTGTCTACTAAGGATTGTTATTTGTAAAATACAATATAGCAAGAAGAAAATATCTTAAACAAATCCAAATCAAACAGATTTTATTTCCACACAAATAACGTGGGAACCAAACAATGTTGTTTTTTTTTTAATTTTTTTTTTCTTCGTTTGCGCTCCAAAAATGAACCACAACAACCGCCACCATCATCAAATAGTCAAACATATACCACCAGCCTTCCACAAAAAATAGTCATTTTAAGGAAGATAAACAGTAAGAAAGCTAAAAAAAAAATTATTACCAAACTCTAAATCTCCAAACATGGACCATATAAAATTGTGTACTTTATATATATAAAAAAATAGAAAGAAAAAACTTTGGAAAAACCAAATAAATTTTCCAAACATAAAGCAATTGATGATGGTATTGTTGTGTTGTATGTATGCTCTCAAACAATTGATAGTGCCAACCAACAACATGTAAACCAAATTTAGTTTTAAACCAAACCGCCAAAACCATAAGTAAACCTATTTTTTATTGACCTCTCCTTAAACTCGCATTTAAAAACTAAACAAAAAATAAATAAAGTTTAAACAAATAAAAACCACATACTATAATCCTAAATACATAATAGACAGTTTGTATTTTTATTCACGCAAATCCAAAATCTATGATAACGATTCTTCTTGTTTTTATTTTTTATTTTACTTATTTGTGATCTGTGTTAACTTAACAGTATATTAGAAAAGATACAGGACAGTGTTTATGCTCTGAGAAAATTTTAAATCAATAGAAATTAATTTTATTTGGAAATATCTATTTCTAGTTAGTTAAATATAAATACTTTTAATAAAAACCAGCGCCTAATACTGTACTGGGACACATATTATGTAAAAGATATCCATATTTTCTTCAAGTTGCAGTTGCCATATTGAAGATTATTCTTTGTATCATTTAGTAAACATGCACTTAAGCCGACGCATAGATTTATTTTGCGCACATTAAGAAATATCAGAAATCAAAATGTCATAAACTTACTTACATACCAACTATATTTAAAGAAATAAACCGTATTACACTCAGGTCTCGTTTTATGCGATAGATGAGTTCCAAAAAAAAAAAAAAAAAAAAAAAATTTTAATTAAAAAAAACCAAAAAAAAAAAAAAAAAAAAAAACATAAAACGTTCCAAAATTTTGAAAAAACCGCATAAATTCAAATTTTAATTAAAAAAATCGAAACAAAATCGCATAAAAAAAACCAACAAAAATATATTTATTTCATTTAATTAAACGCTTAAAAAGTAAACAAGAATATAATATTAATTCATTAATAACTGAAAAGACATAAAACGATTCAAAAATAAGTTGAAACTTTTTTT
>MINK01012787.1:0-22427 GCA_001735545.1 Phormia regina
CAAAATACAAGGAATTGTTGTTTTTGTAGATGTGCGAGTACTTTGTAATTATACTACGGCGAAAACTAAGAAATAAAATATTGTTATGTTCACCTTGAGCAGCCGTCGACAATATTTAGAAAAGTCGCCGTCGCTAAAATCCTTCGGCTCAGGTCTTAGCTACACGTGCGTTCACAACAAAATCAAAACATTTTTTTGTAAATATAATTTTTTTCAAAAAAATGGGCGGTAAAGGTAAAATAATTAATAAAAAACGTAAATTTCAAGGACATAAAGATGATGATCCTGAATTTGATTTAACTAAAAAACATTTAAAGACCAGCCATCTGCGTGCTATGGAAAAAAGACTGATTATTGTATTGGAAGGTGCACAATTGGAAACGGTTAAAGTAAGTTAAAATGATTTGTGACAAATATATATGAAATAAAAAATATTTATTGAAAATTTTCTATTACAGGTGGGCAATACCTTTGAACTGTTAAATTGTGATGATCATGCCAATATTATGCGTAAAAATAATCGAGATCCTGGTTCCTGCCGTCCCGATATTACTCACCAATGCCTACTTATGCTATTCGATTCACCTCTTAACAGAGCTGGCCTTCTTCAGGTTTACATACGTACGGAACGTAATGTTCTAATAGAAATTAATCCTCAAACAAGAATACCACGTACATTTAAACGTTTTGCCGGTTTAATGGTGCAATTACTGCATAAATTCTCCATACGAGCAAATGATACCTCAACGAAATTAATGAAAGTTATTAAAAATCCAATTACCGATCATTTGCCTGTGGGCTGTAAAAAATATGCCATGTCATTTTCCGGTAAATTAATAACAAATATAAGAGACTTAGTGCCTAAGAAATCCAATGAAGATGATGATGATGAACCCATTGTTTTGGTAGTAGGTGCTTTTGCTCATGGTGTGTTAAAATGTGACTACACAGAGGGGTTATTTTCGATAAGTAATTATCCACTGTCTGGAGCTATTGCTTGTTCAAAGCTATGTAGTGCTTTCGAAGAAGTATGGGGCATAGTTTAAGTATGTGGGTGTGTATATATTTAGTTTGTTAGTATTAAGTATACAAAATAATATTAAAAGAAATTGTGCACAAAATTTAATTTAAAATCGTTTATTTGACAGAATTGTATATAAATTGGGATTTTTATGTTTTAATATTAGTTTAAATAACATACTAAACTATAATCAAAGAATTACAGGAGATGAAACTAATTGAACTTCTTTTGAAAACATTTCCTAAGTCATATAAAATGTATCCCTGAATATTTTGATAGCTAAATATAAACTTTAAATTCAAATAAGAAATAGTTTCCTCTCATTACTTTAAGAATATTAATTTGACTAAACAAATAACCCGTATTTTATTAACCAACGAAAAAATCGATGCGACAATCTACATTGAAAACAACAAATTTAAAATTTATTTGTTGTTATATTTTGTTTTTACAAAATTCCGGCAAATAAAAAACATTTATATCAAATATATTTTAATATATATTTTCATGTTATATATATAAAAAAAAAACATTGCAATTTTGTATTTTAATTATATAGAAAAAAATATTTGTTTACTAATAGTAATTAAAAAAAATATATATGAAGGATTGAAGAAATAGATGCTTTTAGTCGTGTTAATGATCCTGACTATGCTTTGCTTGCAGCTTTCTTGTCATCGGCTGCTTTCTTTTTCAATTCTGCTTCCCGCTTGGCGGCCGCATCGGCACGTTGTTGCCTTATTAAGGCCAAACGGGCTAAATCGGCCTTAGCCTGGGCAGTTTTTCCTTCGGCATGCAATTTCTCATAACGCAGGCGAGCCTTTTGTTTTTCGATTTGTTCACGCTCTCGTCGCGATAGTTCTGGTTTGGGTGGTGGCTCGTCAGAATCCAAATTTATTTTCGACACTTTTTGTGTGGCCTTTTTGACAGCACGATTGGGATTTTCAATCTCAATTAGGCCGGCAACACCTTTTTTAGCACCACGATCATCTTCTGATTCTTCATCAGATTCTTCACTGCTTGTGGGCATCTTGCCAGCAGGAGCAGATTTTGGTTTGGCACCACCTCTTGCTCTGTTGCTACCACCTGGTTGCTCGTCTTCCTCTCCCGACGACTCTTCACTGCTGGTGGACTCTTCGCTTTCCTGCGCCAGCTCCTCGGGTGAGGTAAAGTGGCGGCTACGTCCTTTATGATTTACATATTTACCACGTGGCATTTTCTGGTTTTATTTAATTTTACTGAGGTTTTAAAAATTAATTTTTCTTTGTTTTTTATAATAAATTTCGTCTTTGCAAAATTTATTGCGTTCACACTTTTTTAGAACAGTTGTCAAACTCACACACATTTGTATGTACATATCAGAGATGGAAAATGTAAACATTTGGTATCTACATTTTATCAAATTTATTACTAGTCGTCTTCACGCAACTTGAAATATTTAACATTAACCCTAACATCATATTAATATTAATTTTTTCGATGTTTACACATGATTATTTTAACATTTGCTTTAACAATCGTGTTTAAACATCAAAAAAATTAACATTAACATGCTTGTATTTTTATTATGTTTATTAGTTTTACAAATCAAATATACGATTATGCAGATTGCAGTAAATTTGTACTTTGTAGTTTTTTCTGCCAAGGTGTTTTCGAACAAAAAAGTACACTATTAAAAGAAACATTTTATTAGCGGTCTACACGAGCATATGGTTCAAACAATGCCTGCTACAAAACGTTATTTTTATGCGGAACAAGAGGCACTTAATGTAAAAATATAGTAAAGTTATTTTATTTAAGTTCATTAGTGCATAAAAATTTAACAAAACATAAATTAAGTTATTGTATATGTTAAGAAATCTGTCAGCTGTTTTTGTTTACAACTTGATCTTGAAAATATGTTAAACACATATATGAAATTTACCATGGGTATCGTTACATGGAGACGGGAAAATTTATTGGAAATAACTTCATTTTAACTTGATTTCGTTCGAAATCTCAAAAGTACTAAATTTTGCCTCGGTACGAATACCATACTTTAAATGTCCACTAAAATCGGCTGACTTTAAAGAACTACCGGTGGCCCGCCTTAGCCGTCTTGAAACCAGTCGGCACAGGTATATTATTTTTTTAAAATACATACATAAATACAGACATGTTTTTTAATGTATTAACAATTAATTACAAAATTAATATTATATATTATAATTAAATGACTTTTCTTTACAATTAACTTGAACAAATTTTGTGTATTTTGTTTATAATAATTACAACACTGGGTTTTAATTTTTTTAAACTGGCAATGCTTTAAAAATTAAATATTTAGTACTTAATATAAATTCAATTTAAAAAACATAATAATTAAGTTATATTTTATTTGCTTTACAATTTCAATATTTTTGGTGGAAATATTGATATTTCTTTCAAATTTCCATATTTTATACATAATTATAATCACATAAGTACGGCAACTCTATCCCTTAGCAATGACAATTTTTCGAAATTTATTGAAGATTTATACAAGTTCGAAAATGGTGGATAACCCAAAGATTTTGTTAAAAAATTCACATTTTAGTTAAATGGAAAGAATTGCATTATTTTGTAAAAACCCAAACGTTTATAAACAAAATACCAAAAATAACTAAACAAGAGAGTGTTAAAAATTGTTTAACGTTAAAAAATGTAAGAAAATACAATTAATAATGCCATAAAATTAAAATGTGATGAAATTGTTAAGCAAATAAAAATGGTGGTTATTCTGCCCCGAACAAAAAGCAATGAAAAAGAAAAAAACGCCTTGAATTTGTATTATACACGGCGTTTTATTAACAAGAAAATTTAAGGCTTTTAATGCTTAAAAAATAATGAAAAAATTATGAAAAATATAAAATAAAATAAATTGTATACCAATTTTTTCAGAACAGAAAAAAAGTTGCATTAAAAAATAAATATCATGTTTTTTTTCAGTCACAAATGCTTAAAAGAAAAGACAGCCATTTTGTTTCATTATTAATACTTATTTTTTTAGTACAAACACGTAGTCCTCTGTATCTCCCATTTCATTTGTAGGAATATAGCTATCTCTTTCACGCTTTTGTCATTCTCACCCATTTAGTACAAGTGTTAGAGAAGGATAAATATATAGTTAAACATTTTCATACCCTATTTTACTCGTGAGTAATTTCGAAAAATAAAATGTATATTTGATGAAAACCCGCGTTCTTTCGGTCGGGTGCGCGTTCGTTGTGCAGAAAATTTAATAAAAATAGTGTAAAAATTGTTTAAAGAAATTAAAATTTAATAAAAATCAATACTTCAATGTAAGCATTAGTGAGTTATAGTGAAATTAAATAAAAATTTATAAATTAAAAGGCACAAAAAAGTGTTTGAAAAAAGTGAGACTCCGCTGGGCAACAAACAGCAGCACATACAGAGAAACTACGCGAACAAACAAGGAGAATACTGATTGTTAAAAGCAGTACAAACGAACGTTGTCGGAAAAAAGTAGCAACAAAGTTCTTTTTTTTTTTTTTAATTTTTGATTGTAGAAAGAGGTACTAAGAATACAAAAAGCAAAGAAAAAAAACGGGGGAAAATACGAAATTACAAAAAGATAAAAAATTTCACTATTCAACATTCGTTGTATAGTCGCGTGTATATGCGAATTGAAATAAAATATGTGTATGTAAACGAAGGTGTGTGTTTGTGTATAAAACGAGCCGTGTCTGTATGTATATATAAAAAAACATTGATATTTGCTGCGTACGTACATTTGTATATACGTAAGATTTTTGTCATCACATTGAAGATAGTGTAAGCGTGTATAATTGACTGAGCGTAGGGTATTCCATACGTGTGTGTTTGTATGTTTGTTACTAAAGTCGCCGTAAATTGTCTATCGTGTTTTTTAATTGTTGTTGCCCGGGAGTCTAATTGCATAAAAAATATTTAATTACACATATTTAAAATAAAATATAATTCTAATTTTATTTTAGAGTTTTAGTCATAGAAATACGGAAATAATTTTAAAAAAAAGCTTGTGCTTGTGTATGTAATCAAACAAATGCTAAAAAAATATTAAAATTCCATAATATAAAATAAAACCGAGTATAAATTAAGTAAAATTTTAAAATAAAAAAGCATTTTGTTATTGTAAATACAGAGATAATAAGCCAAGTCGTGCTTGTGCTTGATACCATGATGCCGTAATATGTATAAGAAAATAAATATCTAAAGAAATATCTCAATGAAAAAAAGTATTAAATATTATCCTATATAATATATTGCATAGAAAAAAAAAAATAAGGATTACCATAACCAAACAATCAACTACAACTAACAGACATTTTGGATAACAATAATATAACAACACTTACATTTTAATGGTAATTATTTTGCTTCGCTCTTAAAGTATACTTCAAATTTTAATATTTTTTAGTTTTATTAATATATAAAAATTTGATCATAAAATCAATAGTTATTGATGAATTATTTGAAATAGTTTTGTTTGTTTATTATTTACATTATTTTTTTTACATACAATTACAAATCTCAAAATATTTATCGTGTTATATTTTTATTTCCCCATAGTTGTAAAAAGTTCATACATATTTTACAGTTGTATATGAAAAGTAATAGATTATATAGTTATTAAATTTTCTTAATAAATTGAAATGTTTTTTTTACGTAAGAGATTTTCTCAAAATTTATATTTAGTTTGAACAGATTTTTTAAATCATTTTCACTAAAACAAAATAATTTTCTCTTCTCAAAATAATAGCGCTTATCGGT
This sequence comes from Phormia regina, assembly GCA_001735545.1. NCBI lineage: Eukaryota > Metazoa > Arthropoda > Insecta > Diptera > Calliphoridae > Phormia > Phormia regina. The sequence continues at coordinate 5,813 of MINK01012787.1, forward strand.
TAAAATCTGACTAGCTGAGTTGTTTGCTTTATTATAATATAATTGCCATTCCTAAAACAGCATATCTCCGGCAAAAAAATCCTATAACGCAATAACGTCTATGAATTTGATAAGAGATTGTTGCTTTCATTCAAAAAAATCCCTATCAGGGATCGTATTTTTTCTGTTTTGTGATCTTTCCATTATTAATAAGGTGGTTTTTGGATTTAAATTTTGTAATAATCTACTTGACCGTACGAGTTTTTGACTTATCGGGTTTTCGTTGAATTTGTTTCTATTATTGAAAAATTAACAAACTTTAAAATATGTTTGCGATACTATTAGCAAAAGTTAGATCTTATTGAAATAAATACTGCTAAGAAGCTGTGCCAATTAAATAATTCAAATGTATTTGATTTGTTTAAACTTTTTTGATCATTTTGATTTAATTGAAAATTAAATCAAAAATATGATTCTTTCCCACTTTATTAAAATTTTCAACTATTTTTTTTAATATATAACAACAAGAAAAGAAGGTGGATTCATCCTTTTTTGAATCTCTCGGACTAATATCTCGACTATTTCCGTAGTTTGGCAATAAAAAGTCAATTCTTTTGTAATCTTTTCTAAAATAAGGCTTTATTTTTATTATTTAAAAGTCTATGTGGAGAATATGCTAGAAAATAATTTTTTTGCAGACTCCTAGACTATTTTTGTTTTTCCTATAAAAATGAGGATTTCCCGACAATTAAAAAAAAACCTTAAATCAAATTTGAAACCTTAAATCAAATTTGAAACCTTAAATCAAATTTGAAACCTTAAATCAATTTGATTGTAAATTAGATTCTTTTTGACATATTTCGAAATTTGTCCACTTTTTATTCGGGTTTTTGATGTATGTTGATTTTTAGTGATTCCATTTAGGAAATCTTAGCAGTGACTCCTATATTTTATGAGAAATAAATTCTTGAGATTCCACAAGGAATCGATTTAAAGCCTGCCACCGATATACAGGATTTTTTCACGCATTATACTTCATTCGAATTTTATTTGAAATTTTTAATGTTCATAAGATTTGTTTAGGTATTTGATAATAAAGTGTCCTTTTAAAAATAAGTAAAGTTTGTAAGATGTGCCACAGGTTATACTTTATATGTAATAGATATGCTTTTACAAAGAAGGTATTGAGCATTTTGTGATTGTTTACATATTATTATATTTATGAAAAATGTCACTATGAAATAGTTTTCGCTATAAATCTGAAACAACACTTAATACCTCGATGTATCAATGATTCTATATTATAGATTTCCATCAAATCACGAATTTCGAAAATGTCGGTTACGATATTTTGGTGGCCAGCGCTCGATATGTTTTGTAATATTACCTTTCAAATCAATATTTCGTAAAAAATGTTTAAATGTTTTTAATGATTCATTAAGATACTTTAAGAATTTTTCAATTTCTAGTGAAGTATACAACATTTTGTTGGGTTGAGACTAAATCTATTTCGCCAAGCCGAAATGTTTTTAAGTCTGTGAAACATAACACTTCCCTGAAAAGATATTCCTTTTAATCTAACTTATTTTTTTATAAATTTCTAAGGGAAGTTCTTAAGAACTTCCTAACTATTGAATTGCATTACAAAATTGCACAAATAACATTACTATCACCATAAAAGTAATATCAGTTATCAGAAAATCAAAATATTTATTATAATTGTTATAGTAATAATTTCTAATTCCTTTTGTTTAATAAGTACTAACAAACAGAAATATTTAATAATTATTTAAATATTTTCAAAATTTATACAAAGATATTGCAAAAAGTTGTCTATTCCGGTTAAAAATCTCATGTACGAATCTTTTCAACAAGTGTTTTTTTTTGTCAGTTAACCATATAGGTTATTGTACCAATTATTTATTTATTAAGCCTATTAAATACCTTTAATACATCTGCTTCAAAAATCTATCTTTTTAAATATATTTTTTTCTTATTTATATAAAAAACATAAACAATAAAAGCCGAAAAAACGTGTAAACAAATTTTTTCATTTTTTTTATTAATTCGTCTTGTTTACACACTGCATTGCAAGTAAAAAAATTCTGACCCATTAAATACAACACTGTATAGAGTTTTGAAGCGTCTACAACGAAAAGAGTACAATTGTCAACTCATCATTGCTATTTCGTTATAGTTGTCTTTTTCCAATTTTCTTTTTAGTACTAAAAATTTTTCTACCGCCATTTTCAAGAGAGTTTTGCATATATACTTACCTGTGAGTAAAAGAGATAATCTATACATCTTTGTTGTTTTCCAACTAGACTGTTGACATGCTCACACATATGTATGTCAAAGTTATTTTTTTTCTTTCATTTTTTACACATTTTCTTTTTCTTATACTACATCACGTCCGTTGTTCGTCGTTGCCGTTGTGTGTGTAGTGTAAGAAGTAAAAAATATATAAGATATTAAAATTAAAAATAAATATTTAATAATATAGTATTTAAATTAAAATTATACAAAACCATAAATATTAAAATGTAATTTTGTAGAAAACTTATAACATGTTATTGGAAACATGTTTAATTTGTGCAAAAAAATATGTAAAAACTGATTATAAATGTATGAAAAAGAAAAAAAATTGTATGAAGAAAAATGAAGAAGAAGCATTTTATAAGGGCAACAATCAGCAGTAGATTAGAGAAGAAGAACGAGGAAAAAAAGTGGTTCCATACATTTTTGATTATTGTATAAATTTTTGTTATTAGTATTGTATGCTTCTACCCTGGTGTTTGCTGTTGCCTTGATTTTTATACTACAACAACATTGTGTTGTTATTTCTGAGGTCGGCGTTGACTTTATGGTGATTATTTATTGCTATTTTTTGTGGTCCAAAATTCTGTTTATATTCTGTAGTGACAGCGGCGGCGTTACCGTAGTCGTTAACGTTAAGATTCTCTGATATACATATACAGAAATACAACGATATTGTTGAAAAGATAATATAAAAGCCGAATATTGCCGAGAGTTATCATCCCAAATGTCTACTGTATAATAAATTGACAGATGTTGCTGCGCTGCACTGATGTATGAACGTCAAAAACTTGAAAGTATGAGAATTAACAACAGAAATCAATAGGAATATATAAATATGTATTAATAAAACAAATTAGTATAATATATGGAATTTTAAAAAGTATATTGCAAAGAAATACAACGATATTGTTGACAACATAATATAAAAGCCGAACATCTTTGCCGAGAGTTACCATCTAAATAGTATGACAAATATAGTACTGCAGAAGTCTACTGTACTATATTTGCCATATTGTTGCTGTTGACATCTCAGTCGCTGTTAACGTAGTATGTATAGTAAGTTTATATTGTTAGAAAAGGACAAATATATAAATGCTGAGAGAAGAAATACAAAAAAAATGTTTTGAAGAAAATTTTTTGTTGTATAGCAGAAAACAAGGATGTATATTTAAGTATTTAGTACTTATTGTTTTCTTTAGATAATTTTTGCAATAAATTTCAATTAAAAAAAAAGTTTGTTTAATTGAAATAAAAAAAGTATTAAATAAATGATATATTCAATTTGAATTAGCAAATATAAATTTTTGCTGTTTTTCCCTGACTAAAATGCCGGTCCAAAATATTTTTCTAATACAATTTGCTTAATAAATAAAAAAGTGCTCATTTATTTTTGTTGTATTTTTTAAATATATTAATAAAATTATGAAACGTATGCAAATATTTTTTTTTTATTTTGTGAAAGTTTTTATTATCTCCTTTAACCTTAAATTTGTTTTTAAATAAACCTTGACTTATTATAAAACTTCTTTTTTAAATAAAATACATGTATTTTTATTTTAAATTAAAACTTTATAGCTATTACAATGTAGTTTTTATTATTGAAATGCAAAAGAAGCAATAAAGAAAAAAAGAGAAAGTTTATTGTTTAAAATAAATTATTTTTTCTTCATTTTAGTGTGATTTTTTTTTTTGCAATTCATTCATTTTACTGTTTATCATATGACTGACGACTGCTTTGGTTACATTTTTTGTTTATACATATTTGTATACATTGTTTATGATATTGTTGTTATTGTTAAGCTTTTTTGTTGCTATTGTTGCTGTTTTTTATTTTCTTCTCTTTGATCATTTTTTTTAGTGTAATAACTACGTCCCACATTCCCCTTTAAATACAAATATACTATATGTATGTATTCATGTATACAAGATTAATGAACGCAGCCGGTGGGAAGAAAAAAAAAAAAACTATAAAAATTATGTCAAAGTAAAAAATATATAAAAAAAATGAACTGGAAAATTTAGCAATTCGGCAAACAAGAGACTGTAAAATTGAAAATCTTTTATTAATTTTTTTATAGAACACTATAATCGATTTTGATTTTATATCCCTATAGACAACGTTTATGTTTGGAAACGTTGATAGTTTTTTTTTTTTTTTTTTAACAGGCGGCATATTATTCTTTTAATAATATGTTTAAATGTGAAATGTTGAAATTCCATATATAAACAAATTAATAAAATATCTGTCATCTTGTCCAATGCACCTTATTTCAACCCTTTAATTAGTGTTTCATCAAAGATGTTTAGTATTATATAGTTTCTTTAGTGACTATTATATCAAAACTATAATCACGTCATTGTTATTAACCCCCATGACACGTTAAAGTTTATAATCAATTCCTTTTGATGGCAAATAAATCTAGTTTATATCAGACACCCAGAGAAGTTTCATTCTCATTGTGAGTCCATTTCATATATTAAAAGAAAAACAATAAATTTGCCTATATATCCTACAAAAATCTGACGGGCGTTATATTCCCTGTTAGACAACTGTCCATCTTTGTCTGATTGCTTCTGTCTAATTGGCCTGGAGTAAACAAAAGAATATATCCAGATCTACGTCTGCTCCCTGCCTTTGATTAAGTTCAAGTTACTAATGCATTAATATCGTAATATTCTTTCCGAATAAAATATAATAAATAAAATATTAATGTAAAACACTGTACGAACATACAAATCAATTTTGAAAAGGGAAAGTTAACGCGAACGATTCTCCTCCAAATTAAATCTGCTTTTGATTCGATGTGCCATACTGGTCTTATTTTTAAGTTAAAATTTAAATTTCCCAATTTAAATAATTAAAAAGCTTTTTAAATTGTAGATCTTTTAATGTTTATATTGGTAAAACAAAATCACAGGAAGTTTATACAAATCTTGGATGCTATAATGTTCATTAAATAGTGATATATAATGTTTACACCACCGTACTTCCTTCGATTCGAAAGAAAACAGTTTCGAATTTCTATGTGTAAAATATACATATTCGAAAAATTTTACTTTTGAATTTAGTTATAAAATAAACCCCCTTTTTTCGCGCCTGTATGTTTTTTTTTTTTTTTTTTTTTTTTTGCCAGTGACTCGGATTCCGTTAACTAAATCTAGAATCTGAACTTAACAAATACTTTTAACTATAAAAAATTTAGTATTTAGTTTTTAGTTAGTAAGAATTGATTTAAAAGATTTTAACTTACATTTTTCCTTCACAATAAATATATCCTCATGATTAAAATGTTCCCACTAAATAATAATTTCCACAACGATTTCCTTAATTTTTTTGATTTAGTACAAATTTTTCATTAAAATTTTTCCTCTTTTTCCCTCCCCGTGGATCCGCGCCTGCACTAAATTGAAATGTTTAAAATAGAAAATAAAATTATTTTGCTAAAATCTTTAAACAAATATTCCGGAGTTTGAAAGACGCAAAAATTAATATTTCTTAAAATTTCTTTGAACACATCGATATCATCTCGAAGTTTTGAAACATTTTAAGTTAAAAATTTATAAAAAAAAATGTTATAGAAGTGTGTATTCGAATGAAAAACAATTGTTCGAATTAAACATAATAACTATTTTGACTATGGCTATTAATTATTTAATGTTATTTTCCTTAAATAATATATTTCATTTTTTAAAAACATATTTTAATCTTTTAATTTTTTTTCTCTTATTTATTATCTTTCCAGTATATCATCCATTAATATATATACATGATACCCCCTTTTTAATATTGACGTCTCCAGAGTGAATGCTTCATAAATAAGTTTGTAATAATTACATTAAATAAGATTAAAAATATAAAAAAAAACAAGAAATCATCCCAAAAGACTTGTAAAACAATCTCCAATAATTGTAATTTTGCATAAATATTTACAACAATTATAAGAAAAAAAAATTGGCCTAAATATTTTGCAGTTAATTGTTTGTTAAAATTACCAAGTAAAAGAAAAACAACAACAGAAACCAAAATGTTTACTAATTTAAGCTGACTTTAAATACTAATTGCTGTAAATGTATGGTAAGTTTATTAAAAAAATTATATTTTATTTATTATTTTGTTATAGAACAAAACAATCTTTCCTTTTTTTATATTTTATTTTCTTTGGGATTTTTAATTATTTAAAACGATAATTGTTCATTAATTTAATATATATGTTATTTTCTTTTGTTTTTAGAATATTTTGCCATAAAATGCAGCCTACAACAGCAAACGTCAAACAATTACAGCAGCAGTATATGACCACAAATCATCTAACTACAGATATGTACAGCATTATATATAAACTACTATATCAAAACTCCAGACTACAAAAAAGGATTTGAAACTAACAAACAAAAATAAAAATTTTGTTGTTTATTCCTTTAACGCTACGACAACCATTATTACTATATTATTACTTTTTTTTTGTTATAACTGATAAAAATTGCTAAATGCTAAAATAATTAAAAATAGTGAATGAAATACACTAAAACACAGAGTCATAGCTCGACCACGGGAGAGTGAGTGTTTGAAGAAGGGAGAATATAGATCAAGAAGAGAGAAAATCGTTAACAAATTAAAACTCTTACAAGAGTTTATAGTTTTACGAAATTTTCTCTTCGCCACAAAAATTCTCCTTTCGAGCGTTACAAAGACATTTTGTAAAACTTAGGCTTAGTAAAAGTTTTATTTTCAACATAAACTATTTAAAAGTAAAAAAAACGACAACAAGAAAAGAAAAACTAACTAGTGAAACGTAAAATTCTTAAACTATATATTGGTTGGTTCCTCCCCCTCTGCTAATTTGGCAAACTCCTGGCTTATAAAAATTAAAAAAAAACAAAAACAAATAAAAAGCACAATTATAATATTTTGTATATACAGTTACAAAAAAGTAAAATTAATTAAATTAAAATCATTTTTAAACATACCTCAAGGTTAACAATTAACACACTTAACCTTAACCAAAATACAAAAAACACAAAAGAAATATAAAAAAATCATTAAAAAGGAGTAAATAAACAGAAAGATAGGGAGGAAGAAAGGAAGTAATAGTACTGGATTTTGTATAATTAGAAAAGGAAAAAACGAAGCTGCAAAATGTCACAAGAACCACCGCCACGTAATGAACCCTATGTGGAGCCAGTTAATGGCATTGTTCAGCCACCAACTGTACCACCTCCAGATCGACCTGGTCGTAATACCAATCAACTTCAGTATCTCATTAAGACGGTCATGAAAGCCGTTTGGAAGCATCACTTTTCTTGGCCATTCCAACAACCGGTCGATGCCAAAAAACTTAACCTGCCCGATTATCACAAGATCATTAAACAACCCATGGATTTGGGTACGGTAAAGAAACGTTTAGAGAACAATTACTACTGGACGGCCAAAGAAGCTATACAGGATTTGAATACAATGTTCTCCAATTGTTATGTTTACAATAAACCGGGCGAAGATGTGGTTGTTATGGCACAAACATTGGAAAAAGTGTTTTTGCAAAAACTGGAAGCTATGCCCAAGGAGGAAATCGAATTGGAACCGGTGACGCCGAAGGGTGGTGGTAAAAAGAAACCTCGTTCGGGTCCCAAACCACCTGCGACCGCTAATGCATCACTTTTAAGTGCGCCCACAACACCTGCTAGTTCTGGTCGTGGAGGCGCTGGAGCTGGTGCTGCTAGGCCTTTATCGGCCATGGGTGGAACGGTTTCATCTTCCGGTGGCACCCCCGCTTCTACACCTGGCATACCACCGATAGCAACAGTAGCACCGCAAACGGTACCCGGCAGTACGAATACCACAACAACCGCTCTAGCCACAGGAGCTGCAGGTACCCTACTACCGGGTGCCGGTATACTTCCAGCGGGCGGTGTAGCTACTCACGTGTCTTTGGTAGGCTCTGCTGCGGGTGCAGCAGCTGGTGTTGGCGCAGGCGCAGCCGGGGTCAATTCAACGCTGCTCGATGGTGGCGGTGTAACAGCTGCGGGAGGTAATCCTGCTGCTTTGGCATCGACTGCGGCTACCGTACCTGCGTATCATGTGAATAGTACAGCGGCCGGTGTGGACGCCGTCATACCTCCTCAGCAACCGGCTAAAATGAAAAAGGGAGTGAAAAGAAAGGCTGACACTACGACACCAACTGCAAATGCATTTGAATCACCGTATGCACAAATCGACTCAAAAAGTGCGAAAATCGCAACGAGGCGTGAGTCCAATCGACAGGTAGGCAAAAAGGTAGGCCAACGTGTTGGGGCATGATGTGTGAACAAAAAAAAAAAAAAATAAGTTATTTTTATGTGTAATTTTTTTGTTTTTATGTTATTACTCAAAACTGTAAGTAAATCTTTTTTGAATGATTAATTTGAATAAAAAGATAACTTACGGTTTTAAAACTTTGAAAAACAACTCATCAGCATTTTTAAATTTTCCTTTATTTCCTCCTTGCACTTGTAATTATAATAAATCAACATCCACAATCAAAATCCTTCTCATTCCATTAATATTCAATTTAACTGTAAACATCATCATGCTTTCACAAAACACGCTGTGTAACGCCTATAAGAAATAAACCAAAACATTTTCCCCAAAAACCCTTAACCTTTTGCATAATCATGTAGTTTCCCTTTAATGCATTTTAGATTATAAAATTATAAATTCATTCTATTAGAAAACACAATGCAAGAAATATTTTTGATCTGTTAAGAGCATATAAATTTTATCCAAAATTGTTTGAAGCTTTTTAATATTGGTAAACTTTGTTTGATCCGCAGAAGGCTAAACATTAGAACACCATTTATCCTGGTGTTAATTTTGTATATCAAAAACATGTTAGCCTATTTATATTTGAACTATATAAGCTGAGACATCGATCATTTACAATTTGTTGCATTGTGTTCTATTTGCATAATTTTTTGTTTTAAATTAATTTGAAACTAGTTTTAATACTCTTTGTGTTATTTATATTTTTTTTGGGTAATTTAGGACACCGGTTATCCTATGTCACCTATGGGTGTTGGTGGAGTACCTGGTGCTGCGGGTGGTGCTGGCGGTGTACCGGGCTCTGCCAAGTCCAAGGAAAAACTATCAGATGCCTTGAAATCCTGCAATGAAATCCTTAAAGAACTCTTCTCCAAAAAACATTCAGGATATGCTTGGCCCTTTTACAAGCCCGTCGATGCCGAGCTATTGGGTTTGCACGATTATCATGACATCATCAAAAAGCCCATGGATTTGGGTACCGTCAAACGGAAAATGGACAATCGCGAGTATAAAAGTGCACCCGAATTTGCCGCTGATGTGCGATTAATATTCACCAACTGTTATAAATACAACCCGCCAGATCATGATGTTGTTGCTATGGGTCGCAAACTACAAGACGTCTTCGAAATGCGCTATGCCAACATACCCGACGAACCGGTGGCGAATGCCCATGCGGCTGCAGTAGCGGCGGCGGCAGCCCATCATGGCTACGGCAAACATGACGGTTCAGATTCATCTTCAGATGAGTCATCAGACAGTGAAAATGAATCGAATTCGGATGAGGAGCGAAATGCGAAACTGAAAATGTTGGAGACAAAGCTGCTCGATTTACAGGAGGAAATGCGCAAACTAATGGAAGAAGCTTCGAATAAAAAGAAGGCCAAGAAGAAAATGAAAGAGAAGAAAAAGGCGGCTGCCAGTGGTGGCGCATTAGGAGCCGGTGGCATAGTACCGGCGGCAGCGGTTGGTTCATTGGTACCTGGCGGCGCCGGCGTCGCCACAGGAGTTGGTAACACTATGCACGGGCATGATATTGCTTCGGCTATGTCGATGGGTCAAATAAGTACGGGCGGTAAGGGTGCTGCTATGGGACCGGGCGGTATAGCGGGTCCAGCTACAACGGCAGCTGGTGGTAAAGGTGCTAAGAGTAAGGGTCAACGTGGTCCAAAAGCAGCAAACTCTAGCGGTGTGGGGGCAGCAGCAACGACAGCGGCAACCAAACGAACCAAAGGCAGTACCTCATCTGCTGGAGGTGGTGGTGCAGGTTCAGGAGCTGGTGCCCGAGGTGCCAATAAAAAGAAACCCACCAGCCAAGCATTGGTCTTTGATTCGGAGGAAGAAGATACGGCGAAACCCATGTCGTATGATGAAAAGAGACAATTGTCTTTGGATATAAATAAACTGCCGGGTGGGTTTTCAAACAGAATTATTAAATTATAAAATTTGTTCCAAATTCTATCTGAAATTCTGAATTTAATTAAATGGTTTTTTTTTTAACTCCCTACAGGTGATAAATTAGGACGCGTTGTACACATCATACAAAATCGAGAACCATCGCTGCGCGACTCTAATCCAGATGAAATAGAAATTGATTTCGAAACTTTGAAACCCTCAACGTTGCGTGAACTTGAAAGCTATGTGGCATCATGTCTACGCAAAAAAACCCGTAAGCCTTACTGTAAGTTTATCCCAATGACACGCACTACTCAAGCAACAAAACATGAACAAGAACAACAACAACATAAACAACTTCAAAGAGGTTGATTTTAGTTTTTCTCTATCAAAACAACAATTTGTTGTAATTCTCTTTAGAAAAAAAAGAAATAAACATTTTAAACAAAAGTTTAAAATAAAATAATTTGCTCGTTTAAAAAACGCCCTGCCGCCTGGCCTTTCTTTACAAGAGATATAAAGTGCAGCTTAATTTGTTTTTTAACTAATAAACAATTTTTTTTATTATGATTTGATTTCCCAGTTTTTTTGTTATATTCATTTTGTCATTTAATACCTACATGGTTTACATTATTTACATTGTTTTACATTCTGTTTTTTTTTTCAATGTTTATATTGTGGAGCACATATATACATATTCATTTAAAACATTAAAACAAAAATCACACTTTTTTTGTTCTTCTCATTTTTCCCTTCACAGTAATCACTCATCATACACTTTTTGTTTTTATTTATTTTTTATTTTACTTGTTTCAAATAATTTTTTTTCACACATATTGTTTTTAATAATTTAAATGTTAATTATTTGTGTTCTTTTTGTTTCAAACGTTTTTAACATGTTTTATAAATTGTAATAAAGCATTTTAATAAACTGAACAAAAGCCAATATTTTTTTTTATCTACAATTGATATTTTTTCCTCTATTGTTGTCTGGTTTATTGGTTGCCGAATCATGATTAAAAATACATATTTGAGATTTAATTTGGATGAATTTAAATTTTATATATTTGAAGTTTATTCTTTAAATTATTTAATTGAATTGTAAATTTTGTGCGCAGCACAATACCATTCATATTAGTTCAAAATTTATACAAAATCTATTATTTTCATATTATCAAAATATCTTAGGAAGTGGAAGATATAATTTCTATAAAATTATAAATTTCAATTACTGTTTTCTTATATAATTTAATTTCTTTTATTACTTAATAATAAATAAGTCGGTGTGTGAACAGCAACTTTTCTTGCCGCAATTCTGACTTTGTAGACGGGAAAGGTGAAGAGAATGTAAAAGTTTCGTATTCTCTTCTCCTCTCTCTCCCCTATGAAATCGGAATTGTGGCAAAAAAAAAAAAAAAATGCTGTGTGTGAACCCGGCCTAAACCAATTATCAAACATTTTTGGTACGATGGACTATAAATCTACATATTGATAAAGAAAATTCTTTAAACTAAACGGGGATTGAATTGAATTAAAAAGTTATATTTTTTAAAATATAACTTTTTGTTTTTAAGGTTTCTATGTAATTTAAAAAATATTGATCAAAATAAAAAGTGCTTATATACAAAAAAATATAATTTTCTTCCCTTCCCTTCTTTAAAGAAATTATAATTTGATTAAGTCCTTTTTAATTCATTTTTTGTATATTTCAAAGTTTAATTATTTTAAATCTCAATCTTGAAATTCGAAGAATTAAATTTTCAGAAAAAAATAAATTTTGTTCCTACATCCTTCTTCTTTTCTTTTTAGAATTATACATTTATCCCCAGTTTATATAAGACAAACGAAAAAATTGACTTGTCAAAATGTATGGAAAACAACAAATAAATTTGAAATTTATTTGTCCTTTGACAAGACAAATTTTCCGTTTGTTTTATAAAAACAGAGGATTAAAGTTATAAATCTGAATTTTTTACAGCCGTATTTATAACCAAAATTTAGCATGGATTTAACATACGAGTTATTTAAAATGTATTTCTTATCCACACGCATGCTAACGAACGATCAAAGACTTGCTAAGTCCTTAACTAACTCTCGGCTAAGCTTAATCGGTCTGCTAGTTGGCAGATCGTTGTATGTGATGTATACACAGAGGCTAATTTTTCGTTATAGATACGGTCGTTATAGTTTAAATAAATTTGAAATTTTTCTTTTTTTTTGTATAAAAAGTCGAAACGAATTAATTCTTAAATATCAAGTTCGAAGGACCAAAGCCGTTTACATTAGGACACCACTAGTCACTGAATAGGAACTATAACATGATGGTGTTATCCTAGGACAGGCGCGGATCTAGCTCATGCTTTTAGGAGATGAAAATAGAATGATTTTCACAACTATTTCTTTTAAATTAATGATTTAGTAAAAATTTTGCATTAAGATTTTCATTTTGGGGAGGGAAATTTAACTTTTTCCCTCCCCGTGGATCCGCGCCTGTCCTAGGAGGAGGTGTCACTTTTTTGCACACTCAATTAACTTCACCAACATCGAAGGCTTAATAAAGAGACAACAGGTCCTTCCACTACTACGTGGTATTTTTATATACAATCGTCTCAGTGGCTTTAAAGTGTAACTTTTCGGCGGGCACAACAAAAACTTTAAAAAAATGTTTATCTTTTTGCCTTCTTCCCGCTTACCACAGAGACAGTAAAGTGGCAAATTCCAAAACGCTCATTGTTAACCGATGAAGAGCAGTAGGTGACTATACACCATGGAATCTAACTCTTTAAAAGCGGGTTAATTGCCACCAACTACTGGTTGACATTTCATTATAATTTGTTCATTTTTATATAGAATTAAAATCTTTCCTGGGTATATATTTATTTTTATTGCTCCATCGAACCAAATCAAAATCAAAGTAAGGTTATGTTTTAATATTTCTTAAAAAAAAACTTTATTTTGTGGAAAATATTTTCTTAAATTCTCAACCTTAAGCTAGACAACGATATTTAAACAACACTATATTTTATATTTATTTTTCATAAAACATTTAATACAACTTTTACTTTCTCAAATCTATATCAAAGAAAAAAATAATAATAAACTCAATAGCTGCATTTTCTTACAACTTAAAGTTAAAAAATAAAGAAAACAATTATACTATAGATATACATATATAATTTTTTTTATAATTTTCCTTAAATCTCACAGGTGAAAACAATTATGAAAAAGTAGTGAACGTGTTAATTGGATGAACTAAATATCACATATATATTGATTTTTATTTATCTCCTATAGTTTCTTTATTTTTTCATTTACATAATTGATGAAAATAATATGTATAATTATTCTTATAGTAAACAAAAGAAAAGAAAACTGCAAAGAAAATTTAATTACCATTAACTTGATAAGTTTAGCAATAAATAAATTTTCTTTGTAGCTTTAATTATATTTCTCTCTTTTCTAATAATAAAATAAAATCTTAACTATTGGCATGAAGTTGTAGCTTAAATTCATAAAAAAAATAAAAATTTTCAAAATTTTATAATTTATTTTATAGTTTTGGTGTTGGTTCTTAAGTTTTTTTCTAATAATATTTTAATTAGCATGTGATTGTATGAAATTGGTTTTTAATTTAATTTCTTTCAACTATAAACTAAAAATGTTTTAAAATTTCTTTCTTATTTCTTAATAATTTATTTTAACAAAATTTTCGATTATTCCTTAACTAATTTTCAAAAAAAAAAAAATCTCTTAAACAAATCATTGATTTATATTTTATTATATGAGAAAAAATTAAAGTTTTATAATTGTAGTATTATATATGGGATGTTTTATTTGTTTTTTTTTACTTTAGATAAAAAGCCATCTGGTAAATCAAAAGATGAACAAATGGCCGAAAAGAAACAAGAGCTAGAGAAACGTTTACAAGATGTAACAGGCCAATTAGGTACCAGCAAGAAGACAGCCAAAAAAGGTAAGAAAAATAGACATTAGAAAAATTTAAAACAAAAAGAAAAAATTAGCAAGAGTTTTTCGTTTAGAAAAAATCTAGAGCTATTTGCGAGAGATCTGTTAGCGTATTTATATTTATTTTTGTTTTCTTATTTTCTTTTAAATTTCAGACGAATCATCGAATAAAGTTGAAGCTGTTCAACCCGCAAATCGCCCCTCATCTAGTTCTAGTTCTAGCGATTCATCCTCGTCCAGTTCAAGCGATAGTAGTTCTAGCGATTCAAGTGACAGTGAAGCAGGTTAGGACGCGTTTATTTATTTAATATAATTTTGTTTTATAAATATTAATTATTATGATTATTATCAAACTAAATCAACTTCCCTATCTTAATACTACCTACTATTTACCCTATAATAACTACAAATGAGAAAGAAAAAACTTAAAAAAAATCAATTCACTCAATTTCACATTTATATTATTAGTTTTTTGACCATAAAATCATTATTATTTTTTTTAATTACAAATTTTTTTTATTAATAATTATTTAAATAATTTTTACAATATTTTTTTTTTTTTAAATAATGATTACAAGCATTATATACATTTTAAAACAATAGTTATTGAAGATAGTTTAAAAACAATACCTTTGAAATAATGAAAATTACATATTTTAAATGTAAGAAAATATATAACAAAAATATATATTAAAAAAAAATGGCAAAAAGAAGAAAAGAAAAATAATGAAGAATTAAAACAACAAAGTTATGTTTTTAAAATTTTGATTTTTATTCTTTGTTTAGGATTTAGCTTAAAAAAAGGGAGTTTTTTTTTTGTAACAATATGTAGAATTAGAAATTCCATCCAATTTATTATTATTTTTTTATTTTAAAAATAAAAAGAAAACAGTTTTAAAACGTATAGAATATTGAGCTTAGTTTTTGAATTTTTTTTTATGATAAACTCCTGTTGATTTTGGTAATTTGTTCTGCCAATTCTATCCCTCCTCAGTTTTGTTTTTAAGGCTCATTAAGTTTTTATTTTGTAATGTTTAATTAACAATAATAGGTTAGTGATTAGAAGTTTATTATTATTATTATTTTTTTATATATACATTACTTTATTAATAATTTTAATTTTTTTTTATTATAATTTTTCTCTCTTTACTTATATGAAATATTTTCCTATTACTATTAATTTATATTTTTTTCCTTTGTATTTATTTTATTTGTTAAAAGGAGTTATTAATTATTTGAAAGTAGTAAAAATTAAAAATTTTGCTCTTAAATGTCAGATTATATTGTAAATATTCTTTAAAATTGTTTACATCAAATTTTTTGAGAGTATAATTGTAAAATATTTTGTATCAAATATGGATTACAAATCTGCTACCAAGGACCCTATTTTTGGAGAGCTTTTGTATTAAATGAATTTATTAAGAGATAAATTAATTTAGTATTAATTTTTAAATTGCTTATTATTTGCTTCAGAAGTATAGCATTATTACTTTATTTCGATAATAACCCCGAATACTTTGTTACAAAAACCATTAAAGTCTTGAAAAACTTTAGATTTGTGAGTTTTGTTGAAGATTTTAAAAAGTAAAGAATTAAAATTTTTATTGTACAAAAAAATCATATGACCACCTTATATTATCTCATTCACAAAGTGCATGTCATTTAATTATTGTCAAAATTTCATTCACAGTAGTGAATGAAATTTAAAATTGTTTAAAATTGTTTAAAATTGTGATCTAAAAAATATATATTGTGATCTCAAACAATGATATAAAATATTATAATGAAAATTCTTTCTATACTGCTTTGAGGTTGCCTAAATACCCCAGCAATAACTTTGGTTGCCAAGTAATGAGTTAAGAGGCTAATATAACGGCTTTACACTACTTACACATTAGCTGAATAACCCTTGGAGTAGTTTCATCTCATGATCTGCTCCTCGCAGAAGTCCCAGGCTGAAAATATACAAGATTTTAGTCCGGTTTTCGTGTTATCCAAATGTAATTAATGAAATTTTCTTACCTTTAATAAAACAATTTTAGAAAATGTGTTAATCCGGGCAATTTTTGGCTACTGAACTGTACACCTCTTCACTATAAAAAGAGCAATAAAAATTTTACACTATTTTGCTATAATATTTTGACACTTACCATAATTTAAGAA
>MINK01012796.1:0-13140 GCA_001735545.1 Phormia regina
TGTGATTATATTAATGTAAAATATTTTCGGATCTCACTATTAGAAACTTATTCATTATAATCTTTATGGAGTCCTACTTGCATAAAGTAATATATTTCTTCCATTTTCGGCTATAAAATCCACATTTTTACTTTCAGAAAAATATAAAATTTATTTATGTTTAAAAAAAAAAAAATCAGTTAAGGAAAAAAAAGAGCGTAAATAATTTTCCGTTAAAAACAACATTCGTTATTTCTATTGAATTTTTTTTATTCAATAGATAATTTTGGTCTTTATCGCATAGAATAATATCAGATATGGTCTATCCGAAAACGCTCTTAAATTAATCTCATGGAACAAAAATAATGTTGTAAATTTTATATTATTTTCTAATTATTTTATCTGATTTTTAAAGTTGTCGTAATGTCAAATAGGGGTCGTGTAGCAAGATATTGTGAGAACTTCTGAGTTAAAGTATATAATAAACATTGAATTTCGAAATCGTTTTCTTTTGAATCGAATCACATAACAATTTAATATTTACGAATAAATATTGTTTGTTCTAACTGGAGCATACTTTTCTCATAATTTTCCTTATTAAGTCTCATTCTATTTAATTAATTTCTAAAGATTTAAAACACATTTTGTTATTTTTTTAGTTTTTTTGTGAATTTTTTATTATTATACATTTATGTAAAGTACGTAATTGTAATTTTTATTTATTTTTTTCACTTCTTAAATACTAAAACAATTAGTTTTTAAGTTATATGTATATACTTTTTTTGTTAAATTTTTGTGTTTGTGTATAATAATTATACATTTTAAAATTAATATTTACAAAAGAAATAAAATATTCCTTAAATATAAACTGGCTTATATAAAACGGTTTGCAGAAAAAAGCCATTTCTATAAGTCAAATTATATTTACTTTAAAGAACATTATATATTAATTAGAATAATAATTTTACATATACAATTAAGTTTTTTTTTTTAACTTATTTTGTTTCCTTTTTTTAATAATTATATAAAAGTAAATGCTTAAAAATTATTGTATTTTTTTTTCTTATTTTTCTGTTTTTCCAAAAAAGAAGCCTTAAAATTTTACAAGCAAAACTAGTTTTACTAATTAATAATTATTTATATGTTTATAGTTATTAAGAAAAAACTAATTAAAAATAATTTAAGTTAAATAAAAAATAATGAAAAGAAAATTAACAAAAAACAAAAGAAAGAAAAATTTAATATTAAACAAGAAAAACAGGCTTTTACAACAAGCAGTTACTTTAATATTAAATTTCTAAATTTAAATATATATTTTTTGTTTTCAATTAGTTTGTAAAACTGATATTAAATATTTAAATATTAACAGGTTTTGTGTTGGGTTTAACTCAAGGAGGAGGAGATATTACATTTTGTTTGCTTTCAATTGTTAGGATTTTAGCATATGTTAGGTTTCAGCTCATATTATAA
Organism: Phormia regina; assembly: GCA_001735545.1. Lineage (NCBI taxonomy): Eukaryota > Metazoa > Arthropoda > Insecta > Diptera > Calliphoridae > Phormia > Phormia regina. The sequence goes on from MINK01012796.1 coordinate 1,450, forward strand.
ACTAAATAACTAGTTTTACGAAGGGAGATATTTTTGAAGGGAAGTATTAGAGTATAAAGGGATATTTTTATTATTTTTTAATATTGTGCTTTAATTGTTTTTAATGTTTTCAAATTTGTTTCGAATATAATAAGAAAATTCATATATTAAATTAAAAAAAAATTATCACAAATTCATAAAAAGATTACTTCAAAATAGTTTGTTTTGTTGCTAGTTTTTGGGGAATAATTTAATAAAAGCTGTTAAAAAGAAATATTTATGTACAAAATAAAAAATTTTTGTTAATAAAATTTGGTATTTTTTTATAAAACTTTAATTTTTCTAAACATGAGAATTTTTCTTAAATATTTTTTATAATTTGTTAAATAAATTTTTTAAATTTAAAAAAAAGAACTATTTAATAAAAATGTTAATTAAAAATTGAAAATTTTGGTAGAAATTCTGATTCAACTTTAGCACGATTCATATTTCATTTTGCAAAATTTTCTAAATTACTATTGTATTGTATTTTTTGCACAGTTTTATAAAAGAAAATACCAAATTTTTAAATCTAAAATCTACATCATTATATTTTTTTCTATATAAAAATATATATATAATTCACTGTAAATTCTTTTCTAAAGAAAATTTTGAAAAATAAAGTATAAAATAAACCAAAATCTTAAACAGATTTTATGAAATTTTTTTTTATAATAAAAAATCACATTTGAAACCAAAAAATAATAAAAATGAAGCAAAAGAAAAACCTTTTTAAATTTAGATTGTTTAAACCAGTTGGTGCAAAATTTAAAAACATATTTTCTATTTATTTATAAACCCACCCACACTTTATACGGCCTTAATTTTAAAGAATTAACAATAAAAAATCTATTTAAAGAATATAGTGAATATTAGAAAAATAAAAACCCCTGAATACATATATTATGAACGATCGATCAATAGTAAGTAGACTCGTAATGCCCAGGATGATATAAATGTTGTGTTAGAGATGATGACTGATAATGATGAGAGGAGGGATGATGATGATGATGGTGATTGTGACGAGAAAATTGTTGTTGTTGTTGTTGTTGTTGAAGATGACAATGCACTACAGCATGTGTACTAGAGGTTTGTGGTGGCTGACGTTGATGTTGATGATGCTGATGATGAATTTGAAACCAATGCGCTGCATAGTGTTGCCACAATAAATTTCAATCCTTTTGTTGATGCGCCGCACCACCACCACCATGCTGTTGTGTTTGTGAATGATGAGGATGACCATTTTGTCCGGGCTGATGAAGATGTGGCTGCGACTGGGGATGATGGTGATGGGGCTGGACATGACTGTGAGCCAATGAACCAGCACCAGCTGTAGCTGCTGTTGTAGCCTGTTGTTGCAGATGGTGATGATGATGGTGACCAGCAACATGGGAATTAGTATGTGGTTGTGTCATTTGTGTATGATGTGGCGGTTGTGAGCTGCCATTAGGGGTACTGCTGCTGGTGTGCTGGAGAACACCATTTGTGGTGTCATTTTTATTGGCGGCATCGCGTGGTAACAAATAAATTGAACCATCGGCAGCTTGTTGCAAACTGTATTCGGATGGTGAGCAGGGATTACCCTCAGGATCGCGCAAGTACTGTAAGAAAAGGATTTGCAAAATAATTTAGAGTTTAAGTGTAAATTGACAATTAGAAATGATTTTTTGGCGAAAAGATACAATATTTTCGATATATCACCACTATTTCTAATGAAAATTGTTGTTTATCAAAAAAGTTTCTTCAAAAAATCAATTTTTCACAAAAAGGGTGAAAATGTATTTTATCAGAAGAGGAAATCTGTACTAAAGCTGTACCTATAAATACCAAATGCGGTGTAGAAATTTAATCAAATTGTTAAAAACGATTTCCCAAAATTGGCGAAAAATAAATTTTTCCAAATTTATTATTTTGCCAAAAGTTGAATTGATTTTTTTAGTGAAAAATTTAAAATAATTGAAAAAGATTTTCAACTTACTTGGAAAATATGTCTATGCAAAGCTCCGAACTTATTCACCACTCTCTTCTTCTCATTAAACAAACGTTCCCGCTGTGCCTGCAAATCTTCCTTGCGGCGACGCACCTGTTTCACTTCATCCTCAAGCGATAGAATCTGATCCAATTTACGTTTACGGCAATTTTGAGCGGCCACCTTATTCTTACCACGGCGTCGTATATCACGTATCAATGATAATTGGTTCTCACTCAAATCATACTTCGATAAGCGTTCATTGAACTCATCCATGGGCAAATTAATAATATCTGTCACCGGTATGGGAATGTTCATAGCGCGTGCCCGTTTCTCATCACGTGTCATATAATTATCTTCCTCACCGCCACTACCGCTACTATTATGAGCAGACTTGGACGATTTGGTCGATGATGATGATGTAGAAGTTTTCTTGTCACGTTGCTGAGGGCGCGGTAGGGATCCCGTGCCCTGAGGCAGAGTATACGTATGATTATGTTGAACAATTTCATGAGGTGTACGGGGTGTGCGCACTGAAAAGTCTAGGGAATAGGCACCACCATAAGCATGATGTTCTTTGCTTAAGGTAGGGCCACCCATGGCACCACCTTCCAAGCCATTGCCCATATTTTCATGTAGACCAGCTACTGGGGGATAGGCTTCATACTCGTATTTAATCGAATGAGCAGGACCATTTATAACACCATTAGCTGCTGTGGGATTGGTGGGATTAGCACCATTGGCGGCATTGACATTGGGCTGTTCATTAAGGAAACGTTTGCCAAACATATGATGCTTCTTCTGGGCTACAGGAGGTTGACGAGTGCCATCATTTAAACGATTAGTACCGGCTGTATTATTGTAGCTATAATCATAGGGACCACCATATTTGCCCTGATGATAATCTTGAGCTGAATCACTGCCCTCACCCCATTCACCATCCGACAATGAGGGTACACGTTCTGAGCCCATCGAGCTAACAGCGCTATCGCTAGAGGCATCTAAACGGTCAGTGCCACCTTGAGCACCGGCTGAATTCATTAGTTCTGTGGTCATACCAGCCGCACCACCAGCGGCCGCCACATTAGAACCACTCATGGAAATGCCACTGCTCGAACCTGTACCAGAGCCAGTAGCAGCATTGGCATGACCGCTTGAAATGCCCAAAACCGAGGAATTGTTGCTAGTGCTGTTGTTGACATCAACCATACGGCAGAAACCTTTGAAAAAAATTAAGAAAATAGAAACAATTATATTAATAATCATATTAATATATATGGCCTTAAATTAATAGTATTTTTTGTTTAAAGATAAAAATTCACTACATTTCTTTTCTATTTTATATTACTCACAATTTACACAAATTACAGCCATAATTTAAGTAATAAAAATATAAAATAACGACATTTGTTTGTTTCTTAAAAATTTTGCAATAGAAAGTTTTTTCTTTATGACTCAGCTAGTTTAAGATTTTATTAAAAATGTAATGTAATTTTTCAAAATTGTTCTAAAATATTTTTTTTTTTTCTAAATTGTTAATACTTTTTTTTTTTGGAAAATTAAATTGATATTAAGAAATACTGTATTTGCTTTCAAAAAAATATTCCAGTTTTGTATTTAGACTTGTTATGTTTTTAATGTTTATGTGCAAAAATTTAGCTTTAATATTTAAAAAAATTGTCCCTTATCTTTTCAACAAACAAAAAAAAAATTTCCCTTACACATACAGGGGACTTTTGCTTTTTCTAAATTTTGCCTAATCATATTAGTTCTCAAATGACTTGAAAAAAATTATTTTGCATTTCAGCATGACTTTTAACATTTTCCTTTTTTTTTATAGAAATTATCAATTCTTCATTTGAACGATCTTAGCAAGGCCATTTATAGATGAATTTGTCTTATTTTAAAATAAAAACTTATCAATTTCGGATTATTCTATATAAATAGAAATTTAAATAAAACCTATAAAGAAATTTACAATAAATGCAATTTAATTAATGATTCTAAATTTGTTTGAAGGGGTTTCTTTAAAAGTAAATAATTTTATAAACAACTATACAATAAAATTGAGAATATATGAACTTAGACCCCAGAGAAGCTACGACTGTAATTTCTATCGAGAAATTTTCGTTAATCTTTTGATAGAAAATTTCTAAAGAATTTGCTTTTTGTGAAATTTTTATTGGAAATTCTTGTTTTTTTTTAATAATTAATATTTTAAATTTATTTTGTAAAAAATTCCAATAACTAGTTCTTAAATAATTTTTAAATAAATTTCTGTTCCTTATGATTTTCAAATTCAATTTTATAAAATTTATTTAAAATTTACATAAATTTCTTACGCTTTTCTCTCTTTTGTTTTAATCTCTTTAGCAAGGTGAAATAGTTTTGCCACAAACCCTTCTTTTAAAAGGCGTGGCATCACTACTATTTATGAATATTATTACAATTTAAAGTTGTTATTTATAACAACTTTTCAAATTGATATGCATATAATTTTCTAATTTTTCAGTTCTTTTTTTTTAATAAAAAAATGCTTGCCTACCTCGAAAGGGCGTGTTTTTTTATTTTAGTCTTATATTATTATTTATATATTTTAATACTTTATTTACATTCAAAATATTCAAATAACAAGCTGTTTAGCTATGTTTAACTTACAGCAACTTGTTGCTATTTTTTAAGCTATTTTTATTAATTTTATTTCAAATTCACTTTTATTCACCACAAAAAGAAAAAAAATGAATTGAGAACTTTTCTTGTTTTGTGCAAAAAGAATCAAAAGAATGACTCAGCATTTTAAAAATAGTAAACAGCGCAAAATGTTGAAGAAAAAAAAAAACACACAAAAAATACATTGACAACAATAATTTATACGAAATTGTATATATGAGTAAGAACAGTAGAGGTGAGAAATATAGAGTTATTTAATAAATAAAATATATAAAATAAGTATTGGAAAAGTAAAAAGAAAAAACATAAAAATATACTAATTTGAAAGAGGTTGTTCAAAATTGTCATTAATAAATTTTTCTGCGATTTTGCTTATATATTTCAATTTAAAAATGCTTAAAACAGTGATTAACATTTTAGGTTAGGTTTCCTATATTTGGGGTTTTCTGACCGAAGGTGGAAATATTTAAATTAAATTAGAATATTAGTGACAATTCTGTTTACAATTTAAATTATTATTTCAAATTGTTTTATTGTTAAATCGATAAGAAATTTGTGATTCTTTAACGGAATTATCTTTAGATTATCAAACAGACGATTCTATTTGTAGTTTTACAGCCGTATTCACAAAAAAATAATATACTTACGTTTGATAAAGGTTTACTAACTTTTTGTATGTTAATTTCCATAAGAAAAATATTGTAAACCTTTATCAAGCATACATTATTTTTTGTGAATACGGCTGTTATTTTTTCTATATTTGTATTTCTTTTTCTAAATGTTTTATAGTTAAATGGATAATAAATTTGAATTTTTTTATAATTTTTGCTATTTTTTTTAACATTATTGTTCAAACACAACACGTTGTATTGCGTTTTTTTTCATATTTATTTTAAAATTCAGTTTCGTTTTATGCTGTTGTTGTTTCTTTTTGATATACAATTATTATTATTACTCAATAGAGTTGACATAGAGAGTGGGTTTTTTATTTCACTAGAATTTAGTACTCATTCAAGTGTATGTATGTACATATATACAATTAAAGATGAATAATAACACAATCAGTTTATCACAGAAAAAATTGTATCGAAAACAACAAGATCTTTTAGAACAAAAATTTATAGATGTACATACATATAATATAAAAAAAAAAAGAATATTTTGTGTTAACGTTAACAATTTACAATTAAGTACGCCGAGGGCTAATCAAGGGGAATGAGGGAGTAGTGATGATGACACATTAGAAAACAATTTTTGTTTATATTAATTTTTATGACAAAATAAGAAAATTATTTTAACAATATATTAAAAAGAAAAAAAAATGTCTTATTTAAATACAAATTGAATAATCTGTAACACATATAATGTTATAATATATATTCTGCTTATTTATTGTAAAATTATTTGTTTATATTTATCAATATTCTTTTAAAAATTGTTTACTATTTGGTATAAAAAAAGGAAACATTAAAATTTGCCGGTTGTTTATGTTTTTTTTTTATATAAAATTAAAATTAATATACAATACATAGATACATATTTTTGAAATTATTATATTTTTTAAAAATTTTATTTTTTGCACGTGTAAGTTGAATTAATTCACCTTCTTATCCCACTTTTTAATGCAAAAGATAACAGGATTTTTTATACTCCCTCACTTATTTAATGGCTAATCTCACGCTCTCTCTCTCTCTAACATTTTCAGTGTGTTTGGCACGTATACATTGTTGCCTTATTCAATGACTTATTTTTAATGCAAAAAAAATCTATTCAAACGATTTTTGTTATTAATTCATTAATTTTAAAAATATACATATATTTTTTATATTTCTCACGTTGTCTTTTATTGAAATTCTTTTATTTTATATCAACTTAGTTCTTTCTCTTCCAGTTTATTAAATTTAATTTAAAAATTATCTGGCAACTTTCCAACCATTGTTTTGTTTTGCTAATTTTTTTAGCGTAACATTAATTAATGAAGCAAAACAACAAAAACAAGTAAATGCATTAGCATACACTCATTTCTTTACCTCAATATAAACACAACAACAACAAGAAAATAAATATATAAAGCTAAAATACCAACAACAAATCAAAGCTCACCTGTTGATTTTTTTTTGCTTTTCGTTTTCTATTCTATTTTGTTTTTGTATGTTATTTGTGTTTCAAGGCAAATTCTCATTTATGAAAAATATAAATCACTAAATATACTTATTATGATGTTTTTTTTTTAATTTCTTATCTTCACAAACATACACACACACATGCACTCTTATGACAAAATAAAACAATTATTTAAATTTGTTGTTGTTTTTTTTTTGTGTTATTTTCATAGTTCAAGTACATTGGCACTTGTTTGATTCATAACTTTTTTAAGATTTTAAATTAAAAATTTAAAAATTGCGGTATTTTGAGTAAAAAATCATAATAATAATTTTGTTGTTGTTAATAATGTAGTGGGTGATGTTCGCGATCAGTTTTTATATTTCTCTACGTTCTGTACCGCTGTATCGTACGTGAAGTCTAGTCTATTCAGCTAAAATTATGATAATGATGACGGTATACAAATCGTGTATTTTGTTTAATTTTTAACGTCTTGTTCTTTTTTACTTTTTTCTTTTGCTGAAATTTTTGTTGTTTATTTTTGTTGTGTTGTCGCTATGCGCTAAAAACTTTTTCACTCAAATATCAGCTAATTATTATTGAACAAAAAATAAATTTAGCTTAATGAAGAAAAAAATACGAAATAAAAGCTTTTTGTTTTTCATACATAATTTCATTTTTTGCTAGTTTGTGTAAAAGTTTCATATACTTGTTTACTTTTTCATTTGCATTTGTAGATGTTGTTATTGTTGTTAAAGAATTATTCTTAAGTTTGTTTTTTTTAAAGCTTTTACTCATTTGCTTTAAAAACAACAACAACAACTTGTGTGATTAATTTTACCATATTTGCCATATTTTCTTATCGTTTTTGAGTGTATTTTTTTTTGCTTGAGTTTTATGTTGTTTTTTTAACGATATCTTATTTGTTTTTTGCTTCGAAAAAAAGAAATTCATTATTACCTTCTTTTTATTCTTTCTCTTTAGGTAAATACGAGATATAAAAAATATTGTTTTTCATTTTAAAAAGATCAAAGTTCACTTTATTTAGAATGTTTTGAAAAAAATTTGCGCCCAAAATTTTAAATTTAACGGTTTATATATTTTTTTAAATACAGTATAATATAATTTGATTTTAAAATAAAATATTTATTTTTTTTATTTCAAAAAATAGGTTTTTTATGTACTAAAATTTTCAAAACTATAGTTATTTTACCAGTTTTGAAACTACATTTAAGTAGAGGAATCGTTTTTATCTATTGAATATTTGTTTGAATTTAAAAATTTTAAAGTTAAAATTTGAAATTGAAACCGTTAAATTTTAAATTTTGGCCGTTTAAGTTTATTACTTCCTTTCAAAAATTTGAATTTTGAGATTTAAATAGCGGTTTTTGTAATTAAAAATAATACAATTAAATATTTATTTTTAAACTTTTTTTTATAAAAAAAAATTAATAAATATTTTGATATAGATTTGGAACGTATTTTATAGAAATTGTAAAAAAAATTAAATTCCGTCATAATCAATAAATAAATAAAAAAATATAATAGAATAAAAAATAAAAGAATAATAAATAAATAAATAAAAAATAAATAAATTGAGATATGTTTCTAAAGAAATTTAATAAAATAAATTATTAACATATAATTTTTTATAACTTGAATTCAAGGTAATAAAAATTATAAGTAATGAAATTAATGCATTTTTGATTATAATAAAATATGTACCTAATCTCAAAAATACTTTTAATGTTTTAAATAATATCAGGAAAATTTAAAATAATAACTTTAACGAAATTTTAGAACTATAAACTCTAAAATAGGTTTAACTTTGATTGAAAATTGTTGATAAATTATAAAATGAAACCCATTAACATTTAATTGCATAACTATGACATTTAAATCCTTTTGAGGGATTGACATTTAAAGACATTTTAGTCTTAGTTTCTTTGGGAAGAGCTTTGGAATAATTCAAAAATTTTTTTGAATTTCAAAATATATATGGAAAATATTTCATTTGGGAACAAAATATAAAAAAAAAATTAATAAATATTTTGATATAGATTTGGAACGTATTTTATAGAAATATGTAAAAAAAATAAATTCCGTCATATTTAAGAACTTTCATTTCGACTATTCTTCTAAATAGTTACTTATGGTTGCCATAACTTAAAAGATTTCTTTCATGTTAGTCGTTAAATAAAATGTAATTAATTAACATAAATAATAAAAAATACTTGAGTAAATAAATAAAGCTGTAAAGACGATGAATATCATCTAAGTTCTAAATACTTTTACAATTATAAAAGGATGATTTTATAACATTTTTATTTTTTGTTGCTATTGCTAGTATAAAATTTTGTAATTTTTTATTAATATATAATACTTTTTTAATGCTTTTTAATACTAAGGTCCGAAGTGCGTTTTGACATTTTCAAAAAGCTAATACTCAGAAACTAATAAATATGTTTTCATGCTTTCTTTACAAAGTGAATGATTTAAGTCCAATAATCCAAATAATATATGTGTAAAATATTATACTAATCACAGCCGCGACAACAAAAATTGGAAGAAAAGAGAAACAAATATTTTTACTATTAAATGGAAATAAACTCATTAGCTCTAACTAATTACATATGTAATTGATTATAGAATTTATGCAGAAATTCGTGTATTTTTTTATCGATATTATTAGGAATTTAGAGTTACGAAATATTCTTGTACAGAATTGAACTAAAACATAATCACGAGATCACTAAAATACAAATAAAAATATAATAAATGATCATCTGAATGTTTTCTAAATACATTCAATATATTGAACAAAATTTATAAATATCATGCATGATAGGCCATTTTTTTTAATTATTTAGAGAAGTCTCAGGATATAATTGGACATAATATTTTGAAATAACTTATTAAAATAGTATCCGTTTGGTTGGTTATCATCTTCAATTTCTACTAACAAATATAGTAGGAACTAACTATAACTATATAAATTTAAGGACTGTCAAGTACTTTTTTTATTTGGCTATGTCTAGCTATCAGTCAATGTAATATATGGACTACATGATGTTTTAAAGACATTTAATGCTCAAAATAAATCTGGGTTTTGTAGATCTCCAACATTTAAATATAATAAAACTGAAACCCTTTGGATAACATACAGATTAGTGTATGTCCTCTAAATTGAAAAGTAAGGTTATGAGACAAAATCGTTATTATTCCAAAATGGATAAAAAAAACTCAACATTAATTATAAAAATTATCAAAATTTTAGACAATCATCCTTAATTGGGTATCATAAGTTTTTTCATAGGCGAAAAACTTGTAAATTTCGAACTACATTTCTATAAGTATAATATATTTGGGTCTGTTTTATTATATAGTCTTAAAATTTAAACAAATTAATCTACTTACTGTCATTAACATTCATATCCATCAAATGTAAATCTTCATCATTTAAAATTGAATTAATAAAACCATCCGTTGTATGATTCATATCAGAGGAAGCATTCTAAAAAATTAAACACAAATTATATTAATAAAAATCTCTTATATGTATATCAATAATTCTTTAAAACTTACCGAATAATACATCATATCATGTTCCATTTTATAAGCTCCAATATTAGCACCAGAACCACCAACAGCTCCGGCACCCACACCCGAAACATCAGTATCATGTGTTGAATTGGTCAAATGCATGCTTGACGAAACAGCTGAACCTAAATTGTGACCATAATGGGGTTGTGAAGAGCATAAGTCACCCAAAGAAGCATTAGGATGCAACATAGCAGCATGATGATGATGGTGAGGATGTGGTGGTGGTGGAGGAGGTGGATATTGAGCATGTTGTGGACCACTTTGATAAGAATAGGGATGAGTGGGATAATGGGGATAAGGAGACATATCGGAAACACCACCTACAACACCCATGGGATTGAAAAGACTGGCTATGTCTTGAAAACGATGTTCCATGGAGACGGCACGGCTTAAAGAGGGCATGCGACCCTAAAATAAAGAAATTAATAAATTTTTTTAGTTTATTTTATGGGAAAAATTATAAAGTTGTAAAATTTGTTGCTTTTGTTTAATCTTTTTTAATAAAACCAACTGTTGATGTTTGGACAACGTGTGGGTGATTAATTTTGTTTTATATAGAAGGTGAATAAAAAAAATAATAATAAATTTTGAAATCAATAAATAACTAATCAATCATATTCTGTTTAAAGTCCCCTTTGAATTCATAAAAAAAAAACCTTAAGATTTTTTTCATACAAAAGAAAACAAAATAATAAAATAAAACTTAAACCAAAAACGTGCGCATGCGTAACATTCATTTGTAATTTCTGTACACAAGATCATCTGAGGTTTGTTTAAAAAAAAAACTAAGAGAAGTTTTTTTGGCTAAAAAAATAAACAACAACATTTCATTTTTTTATAAAAACGACACAAGTACAACATCCATTACCCATAAAACGTGAACAATGCATCAATCTGACGTTGTTAAAACGTGGTTTTAATCAGTTCTCTTTTTTATGTTTTTTTTTTCAAATTTCAACTCCAATTTTTTTTTCGAAGCTGACTGTTAGCAAACCATAAGATCGATCGAAATTAAATTGAAATAAATTCCTTTCCTTCATAAAATATTGACAAGTGCTCACAGCTTGCTTTTGGATTTTTCCCAATATTTTTTCTTATTTTTTTTTTGGTTAAAACACCAACTGGCTTCAATACTACAAGACTTGTTTAAATATTATGTAGATTTACACATGAGCCTGCCTTTTTTATAAATACATCCATATACGTAGAGTAAATGCATTATTTTCAATTTACTGAAGGTGCCGGTTAGAGACAGGAACAGCAAATAAAAAACAATAATAAAATGTATGTCTTAACAAAAAAAAAAAAAATTGAAAAATATATCTTAA
>MINK01012801.1:0-18348 GCA_001735545.1 Phormia regina
TAAAATGAATTTTATTTATTTTTATTTTGAAAGATGTGGCAACTCTATAGCTCACCCGTTATAATGGGTGAATAAGAATATCCCAAAATGTGAAGAACAAAGAATGAAAATTTTGTATATTTTACTGATGCGGCTAATAACAGAAGAGGAATAAATAAGCTTTATATTGATGGTTCATAATATAAAATCTTTAAATAAGTTATTGAAACATAACAACTGCTGAATTGTTATCTCTGTTGGAACCAAAGAATACAGATTACACTTTCAGCTAAATTCTGGTTTAACTTTCGATTTTACAGTTAAATTTATTAAATAATCACTAAAATTGCTTTTAAAACACTTACCCTACTCCTGTTTCAGTTTCGGCACTACATTTTCCATTTTCTGCAATCGTTCGACTAGTAGATGTTTGATTAGCAACAGGTGTTGAGGTAGCTGCTGGTGTGTTAGTGGAAAATACTTTTAAAGCAGCTATTTTTGTATTCGATTTTGCTGTCGTCGTAGCCGTTGTGGTTGCCGGTGTATTATCAGACGTTATTGTAACAGAAGTTGCTCGTATTTTACGTTTTTTAGGTATTACAGCAGGAGTCGCGATAGGTTTGGGAGCACAATTAAACAAACAAATGCCCTCAGTAATACGCCATATATGTTTTTCATTTTCATCAATGGCGACCACCATTTGAAAGTTAGAAAAATCATATTTTGGTGGTACCATAGACGGTGGTGTATCTGGTCCATTGTACGCGAATTTAATAAAACGTTTTGTATCCGTTTCATCAAAAGTAGTTATTTCACAATCTTGTAAGGGATCATCTTCATCAAAGTCATCTTCTTCTTCTGTTGCTGATTTAACTGGTTGCGGAACAGCCACTGTTGAAGATGCAGGGGTACATTCGGGCGTTCTTTGTTGCACTTTATTTTGTACTTCTTCTGGTAATACTTTAGTTTCTGTTTTCTTAGATGTTTCGACTTTGGATGATGCTGTGGTTGTTTCTTCTTTTTTTGTTGTTGCTTTTGATTTAGTGGAAATCATAGCATTCCGAGCTTTTAAGTTTATCTTAGGCTTTATTACCGCTGCGGGATTTTGTTCATTGTCATCCTCACCGTCTTCATCAATTACCTTTTCTAACGATTCTTCTTTCCAGTCTTCCAAAAGTTCTTTCATTTCTTTCTCCAAAGGAGCTTGCGCAGACTCTTTCTTTTTATTAGTTTTCGAACGTGTTACTTTTGATTTTGCAGGTTGCGCAGTCTTTGTTTTAACATTCCTGGTGTTGGCTTTAGTTTTCTGGGCCGGAGATTCGGTAGGTTTCCTACCTCTTAGCTTTGCGGATTTCATAAGACGTGGCGATACCCTTAGGGTTTGTTGGATGAATGGGCTCGATGATTCCTTACTTTTATTAAGTGTCTTAGTGGCCGCGAATTCTGCTAAAGTTGTAGTGGTACTGTGAGAGTTTATTTTGCCGGGAGAATGTATGACTTTGAAAGCTAAAGGCGTTCGAACGATTTTTTTGCCTGATTTTCGTATTGTTCTAGTAACCGGCCTAGCTTCTATAGGTAAACATTTGCGTTGCGGTGTTTTATTTGAGGCTGAGGGTGAAATATTAAGCTTAGTCTTTTCTTTTAATATTTCCGGTGAGATCGCCTTGGTACTTTCATCAGTTGGCAAAGTTCGAGCTTGTGTTTTTTGTTGATTTTCGGGAGTTTTTGGTAAATGTTTTTTGGCCGACAAATTTAAAGCTGTTAAAACATCTATAGAACGCTTCTCTGGAGCCAACGTTTGCGTTTCCACCACAATAGCTTCTGAAGAGTTTGGAGTTTGGAAACAAGCCGGTTTTTTTCCTTTATCACGCATAGCGTGTATCCTACGTGAAGCAGCTAATGCAGCTGATATATTGGGTGCAGCTGTCGCCGATGTTGTAGGCTTTTCTCTTTTGGTTATCGTGCTAGCATCATTTTTAAGTTTTTCCTTCATACGTTCTTTCTTCAATTCTAATTCTTTAACTTGTCTATTTCTTTTTTCGGCTGATTTCAAGGGCAGCGTTACTTTAATAGTAGCTGGTTTTAACGATGTTATAGTCTGCGTTTGGGTTAGCTCTGTAGTTCGCACTATAGTTTTAGTTTCAATGGTGATGTTTTCCTTAATGGGCGTCAGCCAACTTCTTACAGGATAACGAACTTCGCCATCATTGCTTACAAGTTGAGAATTTTCATCGTTATCGGTGACGACCAATTTTTGCCATTCTTCATCTTCAGTACTGGAAATTTCAGATAAATTGTCCAAATCATGAATATTGACAGTTTTTCCTGAAGATTGTTGCGCTCCCGTTTCTATAACTGTTTTTGATTTAACTGAAGCACTTGAACTTGATGAGGATGAAGATGAAGATGATGAGGAGGATGAAGAAGAGGATGAGGAAGACTTTGAAGACGATGAAGATCCCGAAGATGAGGAGGAAGATGATGAGCATTCTTCTTCGGCTGCAGAGATTTCAGGTAAACCTGAAACCAAAGTATAATGGGGATCTATTTTAGCCGTCTCCACACAATCCACAGCTTCGGTACCAAAGGATTTAACTCTCTTCAAGACAATAGGTTCCACTTTCAGTTTTTCCACTGGAATTTCTATTTCGATTTTATCTATTTCGTCTCCAGCTAGTTCTCCAACTTCTTGTCGCACCATTCCTACTTCTTCTCTGTTTTCGTTATTATCAGTATCATTTGCTTCTTCGGAATCAACCTTTTTTTGTGCTGAATTTCTTAACATTTTATCAATGTTACGGTCCAAATCTTCACTTTCATCAGGTTTATAATAGGAACCACCTCCCGAGGAGTAATCAGTGCCAGGAACACTTTTGGGGGTAGTAATTTCTTTCAAGCCAAACGGTGTAAAACGAAATCCGGGAGTTATGGCGCTCATCAGGGGAGTATCCAACTCGCTTTTGGTAATGGAACCAAAGAGAAATGAGGCTGAAGCCTGCATTTCATCATGAGGGTCTCTTAACTTTCCGGCAGGTGTTTCTAGCGATGGAGCAAATATACCCGGTGTTGGAGGGTTGCAAGAAGCAAAATTGGGGTCTTTGAAAGGTGTTTCCAAAAGAAATGCAATATTAGTGGTTCTTTTTTCGCGCTCTAGAGCCTCGTTGACATGAGAAGCTTGAACAGCATCTGTATCATTACTTTGATCATTTACTACAGACTGTAGAGAATTTTCCATAACATGTTCTACCGGTTTAACTACTTCGTCACTATTATTTTGTTTCTCTTTAAGCTTTTTTTCGGGATTTGTTACTTTCTCCTTTACAGTAATATATTCATTTGTTACTGTAACAGATTTCTCCACTTCCTGTACAGTATTTTCAGCAATATTTGAAATTCTTTGACCGCATTTGTTTTCTATCTGCTTGCCATTATCATCTTGTGGCTCATTTAAGAGTTTGGGGTCATTTACGTGCTGATCTTGTAAATCTGTACTTAACTCTTTGGATCTTTCTAATTCTTCGGCTTCTTTGGCCAATTCCTTTTCTTTTTTCTTTATAGCTGCTGGCTTCTTACGTCTAATTTTCTTTTTAGTATTTACTTTTTTGACTGGTTGTTGTGCTTGTGACGATGCGTTGATCTCACGTAGTCGTACATCCAAATCTACATAAGAAGTGTTACGCAAACGTTTCCATTCTTCCATCAAGGGATCTTTAGCAGGTGTTGTATCATCCTGTTGCGGAGAATGTGTAGTTTTTTCGTTTTCCTTTTCCGGCTTCTCTTCGACTATATCTTGTTCGTTAGAAGATTTTGATAATTGTCTCTTGCAAGATCTTACCGCTGTTTTCCTAAATTGTTTACGTTTGGGTGTATTTTCTCCTGTCTGTTGTTGCATTTTGCTGAAATTTGTTAAAGTCTTTGGTTTTAAAGGTTCTTTAACAGTTTCCTTATTCGCTAGTTGTACATGTTTGTTTATGATAGTTTGATTGCTACTTTCTTCGCTAACGAATAGCGGTGGTATGTTACCACTTTCACTTGTTGAGACATTTGTATTCTCTGGTAGTGCTTCATGAGTAACATTCGCATTTGAACTTGGTATGGTAGGTAGGATTTCTACTGTTTTTATGACAGCCTTTTCGGAGGTGTTATTTTCTTTTTCCACCTTACTCATTTCATTTACATCGGTGGTATCCTTTGCTTCTTCTATTAGAACTTTTGGTAAAGATCTTTGAAAACGACTTATTGCTTCTCTTCTAGTAGACAAGGGGGTACCTCCATTAGCCAGAGAATGGGGATTTCTGGGAGAAAATGTTAGTGTTCTAACATGATTAGTTCGTTTGCGTGGTGTCGATAAACTTTTAAAGGCCTTGGTATTAATAATACCACTAGAAGATGGCGTGGCTTTATCATACAACAAACGATTATCCGAAGATGCTGGAGGTACAGTATTACAATGCTTTATCTCTGGCTCTTTAGAAGTTTTCTCGATAGTCTCTGGATTTTCAGCAACATTTTCTTTTTGAGCACTAGTTAAAATTATAGAATTTGTAGGCAATTGATTAGCACTTGCCATTATAGGTTCGCTTAAAGGAATTTCTAGACGACCGTCTATATTAGTAATATTATTGGTTTGCAGTTGCTGATTAACAACTTCATTATTGATAAGGAATGGAAAATTTGTTACCAAGCCATCGTTGGTTAAGAAAATGGGAAAAGTTAATTGACCAGTAGTAGTGTCAAAATAGACTTGCTCATCATTGGGATCAACAACACCGCTAGTGGATAATTGGCTGATTAAATTATCGGCTGTTGTATTGCCTATACAATTTTCCGGTTGCTGTTTTTGAGCACTGTCATTCGGGTTCAAGACAATTAATTTCGATATTGAAAAATTAGGATCGATCAACGGTCCAAATGAATTATTGGCTAACATAGAAGGCGGATCTTGAGCACTCAAAGTTGTGCTACTTGCTAAAACATTTGTTGTAGCAGTACCAGCATTAGTTCTTAATATAATCGGAGTACGTGGTGGTACATTTTGGGCCGGTATATTCAACATATTCCTATTTGCCATTTGTACTCCTGTATTCGGTGATATTGATGTTGGATATTGGTGTAATTGTTGTGTTAAAGCTTGTGCTGGCACTGAGGTTTGCGGCTCTGGAGCATTATACAAAGCAGTGTTTTCAATGGTTGTTAAATTAGTTTCATTTATATTGCATTGTATGGCTGCCGATTGAACAGGTGGCTTATTTGATGCTTCTACTACTTCTTGTATGATGGCATCGAAACTGGGGTCCTTTTCAGTGGCATCTAAAATATTTTTTATCATTTGATCCAAAAGCTGACTTGATGAAATTTCTTCGCTTCCAGGAGCAGGAGGATTCGAATTTTCCGTTTGATTAGTAATTGAAGATGTTTCATTCATGCCACTAGTTTTAGTTAAAGCTTGATTAATATTTTCTACTAATTTTTTTTGAAATTCAGGATTGTCTAAAATGGCTTGTGAAATTTCCTGTAAATTAAAGGATTTCATACAGAAATAATATTCAATTATAATATTTTTAAGAATTAAAACAATTTTATTCAAATTTATTTCTTGTAATCATTTAAATGTTTGTCCGTCTGACTTATATGTATTTTAAATTTTTAGATTTTTAATTTCTTTTATGAAATTAAAAATCTAATATTTACTAGTTAAAACTACAAGAAAAATACTACGAAAGTTATTGAATGTAATTGCATCAAAAATTTTTACATAAAATATCAATTTAACATATTTGGAAAATTTTTATGTACAGTGTTGATAAAATAATAAGGACGACCATTACTTTCGCAAACAGATGCAAGCAATTTCTTTATATTAAGTTTTTTTTTTTTTTTTTGGGTCCCGCTATTTAAATGTTCCTAAAATAACGGAATATTATTTTTTTTCTCTTTCGCGCTATTTGGAAAAGTTTTCATATTTAATATTTTTTTTTTTTTTGTGTTATAATTTATAATATTTAACGATTTTTTAGTGCGAAATTTAAATTTTTTCTATATTTGGTATTGTTAAATATGTTTTATACTGTCTATAAGAACTTAGTTCGCCCCTTTTTAGACAAATTTGGTTATTTTTCATCGTTGAAGTAGGAGCTTGCAGTTACATATATATAAGTGGGCTTCAGAATGTCAACATTAGCCGACAAACTGAAAAACGTTGTCTTTTTTAAACACAACCTTAACTCATTAACGCTAATTCCAAACAAACAAACTTACCGGTAAAATTTGTTTTTCGCCAACCTTTCTATTCGATTTATCACGTGGTGTTGATTCTTTAGTTGGCTTTTCTCCATCGAACAATACATCACACCCATCCAATTCCTCCTCCTCTTCTTCCTCCTCATCTTCACTCACACTATCATCATTATCATCTTCTATACTAGATTGAGACTCTTCCAAGAGATCCTCATCCACCACGTCATCATCTGTTGTTGAAGTAGAAACTTTTATTTTGTAACGTCTTTTATGACGTTGTAAAGCCTTAGAACTTAAAAAACAATATGGCTGGAGCACACGTCGCTTTTTGGAGTAATGTCCCAAACGAGACGACGATGCCAACTTATGTCGTTTATTTGTATTAATATTCCCAACTTCATCATTCGATGAATTGTTTGAATTATCAAAACTTCTTTTACGTTTTGCGTGATTTTCGCCCTTTTCTTCTGTAGTATTATTGTTGCCTTGTGAGACAGCCAAAGTTGAGCCACTAGTTTTAAAATCGTTTTTGTTACCACTCAGATTAGAACCGAGAAAAGCTTGAGATCCACGTTCTAGTAATTCATTAACTTTTTCAGAAAGCTTACATTGTTGCAGTTGGGAGCGTAAAGCATCTGTCAGTTTGGGCAGCAATTGTTCAACTACGAGAAATTTTTCCAAGTATAACAAAACTACATTTTCATTGTTTCTAATATGAATTTATACACTTACCTTTACGAGATATTTTCACATATTCGCAAATAATTTCCTGTAGTTCAGGAAAAAATGAATGAGTCTGCAAACCATGCTTATAAGCAGTAAACTCCTGTTTCAAATATGGTGAAGTCTTACAAAATGTGTGTGTAGCTTTCTTCAATTTTTGAGACTTCAGATAGTCTAAGAGAAATACCAAAAAAAAAACATGTTTTTATTTGGAAATTGATTCTTCTTTAAAAATTATGCTAAAAACTTACCTAACACTAAACGAGCTATATCACTGTTTAATACTACAATTTCCATATTTTAACATAAATTCTTGTAAAATTGTTGTTCTCTAAAATAAAAATTCTAATTGCTTTGCGTGCTTATTGTATTGTTCATCGCATTTATTCCCTTTTTTCACCATTCACTGCATAGTTTTACATTATGACAATTTTGTTTTGCAATTGTTCTTTATTTTTTAGCGTTTTATGTGTTTGTTTATTTCTGTATTATTAAAATATGTTAAGTTTATATCAAATTTACGTTTACTTCGATTTTTAAATATTTGCAATACTTTTTAACAATAAAAATGCCTTAAAAATATTCCTTAAAAATCAAGCGTCCCTTTTTCTCACAATTGTATGCCGCTTCTTCCTCTTTTTGTAATGTTTTGCGCTCTCTTCCTTGTTTTTGTTGACAGATGTTTGTTTAGGGTTTCAAAGTTTGAACAAAAAGTCAACTCTTCGATTTCTTGACAATTTACAAACCCAAATGTCGATTTCGATTATTTTCAACAAAACGACGATTATTCGTTTATACGCACCATTTACTCGTAATTAAAAATATTGCGATATACAAACTTTGCGCCTACGCAAGAGTTTTTAATGTTTAACAGATGGTCTCGGAAATTATCTCACGTGTAGACAAAAATATTAGTATTATAAGAAATATTATGAGACTTTTATGATAAGATTTATCTACACAACCATGTTGTAAGATAAACTGTAAAAAATACACGCATTCAAGATTATTTAAAAGTACTTAAAAACAATGCTTTTTTAAAATTATTTTATTTAAAAGGTTATTCTTCATTAAAGAAAATAATTTCATTAAATTTATTGTTCAAGATTTATAATAATATAAACAAAATGGTTACTTTCAAATTTTACACTCTCTGTTACATATTCACTCCAATTCTGCATTTCGATTCGAATCGTAACTATGGTATTCCGCATTCTGTTCGTTTCAAATGATTCTTTTTCTACATTTCGATCGTACTTATATCACTCTTCTCCTTTATTCTTTCATTTTGTGTTCATAGCATTTTGACATTGTGTGCAGTAGTTTTACTATAACAAAATACAAGTAATTGTTGTTTTTGTAATCGTGCGAGTACTTTATAATTAAGGCCGGGTTACTTGCCGTCTATACTAGCTTTTTTCTTGCTCGCTCATGAACAAAATGTCGACAGAGAAATACACACAATTTTTTTCATTTTGTTTTGAGTGGGCAGATAATTTGTCAAACAAATCATCACCGTAAATTTTTGTATTCATAAAGTCAAATAAAATGTATGTGTAACAAAAACAAGTCAATATTAAAAAAAATAACCTAAATAATTACTTAAAATATTCGGTTGACAATTTAAATTAAAGATCACTACTAAGCCTGCATCTCTATTAGGTTATACAAAGCCAATTCTTATTCTCTCAAATTCTAAGCTAGGATTACATATAAAAATATTAATATATTTTACAAACTGAATACTGGGTCGTTTCAGTTTTTATTTTCTTAAAACATTGGAACCATTTTTAAATTTAAACGTTAAAAAATCAGACATCAAACGAGATTAACCCTTCAATACTAATGTACTTAAATTTTATGTATACCAAATTCTTATTTCTCAGACACCCGATGATTTCATGCTAACAAAAATTGACAAGATTTCTGGAGGTGGTGTTTTTTAAATTCAAACATAAATAATTTTTGTGTGTTCAGATTCTTAGTATAGAGTCGAATTAAAAATTAGTCAAATTAACTTAATTAAATTAGTCTTCTATACAAAGCCAAATGTTTTTTAGAGTGCAACTCAAACGTCGTAGAGTAGGGAATTTTAAAATTTTAATATTTTTTAGTCCTTTATAGATATTCATAGAACTTATTAAATTAACATAACTAAATTTTAGCACAAAAAATTATAATTTATAAGAATTTTATAATTTTGCATATATTTTTTAAATCAAAATCGATTTTTACAAATAAATAATTTTAAATTTCTGTACAAAATCGTTCACATAAAATCGATTGCAAACTCACGATTTTTTTCGGCTAAAATCGATTTTCGATTTACCATTCCCTAACGCGCCGTCTACACACGCTTTTTCATGTTCGAGCAATGAAACAAATTGTTCGAGCAACCATGTCTGACATCAAACGTCATTTTGTATGCGGAAGAAGAGGCATTGAATGTAAAAGTATCGAAGTGACACTGTCGGCAAACAAAAAATTAAGATTTGTTCGACAAATGTTCTGTCCACTCAAAACAAAAAGGAAAAAATTGTGTGTATTTCTCTGCCGACGTTTTGTTCATGTGCGAACAAGAAAAAGGCCAATATAGTCGGTACGTAATATAGACGGTACGTAATACAAGGAGTAATAGGCGCCGCCAACAAAGTTTTGGAAAATCCGCCGCTAAAACTGTTTAGCGCAGATATCTGCATTTATATCGATGAAATTTCCAAACGTTTTTGGTTTGGTTTTCAGAGAAAATGGGTACGAAGAGTAAACACAAAAAAAATATAAAACAAAAAGAATCCGATGTAGTAGAACAAACTAAACGGGATGTAGATATGCCCAACAGTGGAATTGCAGATGCTGCAGGAATCACAAATGTAAGTATGCCGATACAAGTGGACGAGGGAGAGCAAAAGAAAAGTTATAGGAAACGTAAAAAACATTATTACAATGCTATAAGAACGCAAATGGAATTTTACTTTGGCGATGCAAATTTGTCAAAAGATCGTTTTTTAAAGCAATTACTCGATAAAGATCCTTGTAAGTATTTTTTTTATCGATCGAAATAGATAAAAAGAACTAATTTAGAATTCATTTCCAGACGTACCTTTGGATATTTTTATGACTTTCAATAAAATGAAAGCTTTGACATCCAAAGTTGAAGACATTGCGAAATCTTTAAGCAATTCCCAGCTCTTAGAGGTGGATGAAACACAGCAAAAAGTTAAACGCAAGATACCTTTGGCGGAAAATCGCAATGTGGATGAAAAAACTTTATATGTTGAGGCGTTACCTTCAACAGCAGATCATGAATGGGTAAAACAAATTTTTGAGAGATTTGGTAAGGTCGCATATATATCGCTGCCAAAATACACAAAATCTCGGCGTATTAAAGAATTTGGTTTTGTGGAATTTGAAAAAGAGGATAGTGTTAACAAGGCCATAAAAGCCTTCAAAGAATTCAATGGTGTACTGAGTATGCAGGAAAAAGATCCTTCAGAATTGATCAGCATAAAATCATATATTACAGAACAATCTGGCGAAAAGGAAGGGCAGGTGGAAGCATCCAATCCTAGTGCTCCAGAATCCAGAAAAAGAACGAAGAATGAAGAAAGTGAAGATGAAACGGAACCAAAAGCAAAGAAATGCAAAACAGAATCACAAAAAGAATCCGAAACTTCCAATACAGAAAATGCCAAAACTTCTCAATCAGAGAGTGAAGCAATGGTGGAGGGTAGCAATGAACTTAAGACGGGGGATAGTTTTAAGAAAAAACAACGTAAAAGAAAAAAGATATCTAAAACAGCTGAAAAATTAAAACTTAAAGCGGAACTTAATACCGATGTTGCCTACTATGAGTTAAAAATATTACCGAAAAAAGATTGGAAAAGACTACGCAACAAATACCTTAATCTTCAAAGGGAAAAAGTAGCAGAACTAAAACGTAAAGTCTGGCGTGAACAACAAGAACTGAAACTGCATAAAGATTCGACAACTCTCGAAGATAGTTCTACCTTGCCAGCTGGCCAGCAAGAACAAATAAAAAATGCTAAAACTGGTGCAAAACATAAATTGCAAAAAATGAATATGAATTTCTATGGGGCCGCTGAAGAAGAATCTACTACGAAAGTAAGCATTACGGAAAAAACTCCTCAACAAAATCCTGCTCTAGAAAAAGCACCTCTATTTACTTTTGCGCCCGGGCTTATTGTAGAAATTTCCCTCCTTGAACCTTGCGTTAATGTTAAGGAATTTAAAGCTGATATGCGTCAGTATAGTTCAGTGAAATATGTTGACATTAAAGAAGGTGCTATGCAAGCCTATCTGCGACTTGAGTCATCCCAAAAAGCCGCAGAGTTTGTTCAACAAATTAGCTGTGCTGAGTATCAATGTAGAATTTTAAGTGATGAAGCTGAAAAAAATTATTGGCAAAAAATCGAAAAAGATCGGGAACAGAAACTTAACAAACAGGTAAAAATTCCTGAAAAACGTGGTAGGGAAAGAGTTAAGAAATTGATAAGCAAACATATTCGTTTTGGAGATGATGATGATTGAAACGAAAATAAATTAAAAAAGTTGAAAATTTAAATTTCTGTGTAAAATTGGAAATAAAAAGAAAAAAATCCAATGAATTGCTTGAAAATAAAATGCAGAAAAAGATTATTTTGAGGATATTTTGGTTTATTTTCAATAGTTTATTTTAATTAACATTTTAAACTTAGGTCCTACCTTCTTTTAACTAAATACTAACTTAAATATATAAAGAGCCATCGGCAGGTCCCAAATAATGCAATGATATCAATACCACATCTATTATCGTCCATACACCCAAGCCACCAAAGCTGAAAAGTTTTCCAATACCCTCTTGCCAATGACCCAGATAAAATCGATCTGCGCCAAAACCTCCCAAAGTTAAACTTATAATTACTGCTGTACTCCATCTGTATCCTTGCGTCCAATTACATTTAATGTTTCGCGAAAATGAGCGATTTCCCAGACAAAATACATCCGGATTCACAGTACAATTTGTTTTGTAGTACTGACCATTCACAGAATTACAATTGCCCTTTTGCACACAATTTTGTTGCCATCTTTCGGTTTGATAACAATAACGACAATTCATCTGATGCCAAAACCACCTATTACCCTGACATTCAACCTGATGCAATGCCGAACAGTTGACGTACAATTCTTGCCCATAATGGCAGGTAAAGTTGTAGTAACATTTTATACACGGAAACTGTAGCTCACTACAATTTATATTTGCCGTATTTTGACATTGGGACAATTGTTGTGAAGTTTCATTAAAGTTACGTATCACATATGGTGCCACCTCGCTATTATTATTACTAGTTATTACTTTGTTGTCTGCATCATCTGTCTGACTTTGTTTTATGCCACTCAAAACAAAAATCCATATTAGCGTTAATGCCGACTTTCGATTTATCACAATACAACGTACCATTTTGTGAATTTTTTTTTTTAACTTAGTTATAATTAATATTGATTTAATATGAAGGTTCGTTTTATAGATTTCTTTTAATTAATTTTTACTTTTTGTCATTTTTTATTATTTTTCTTTGTGAAATTTCTATCATCTGTTACACATTTGTTTTGTTTACTACTTCTTCTTTGACATCGTCATTCATAGATGCGTGATAACAGGGCTACCAATTTTTATTTATATGGTGTCTGTACAACAGATATTTGTATCGTAATAAGTAACAGAGAGTGTGAATAGCGTCTTTTACCAAGCATTATCAAGACAATTAAAAACGTATATCATAATAAACCATGTAAAAATTACCAACAGCTATCAAAATGGCTGCTTTTAGCAGGCATTATGAAGTCAAAGTTGTCAGAGCTGACATATTCAGTCTACATTAAACAAATCTTTATCACGATATTTTTTTGACTTAACTTGTAACCTTATAAGATAAACTGATTATTTTTTGCTCGTTGTTTTAAAGCAGACTATACTGTCAAAATTTGTTTTCATTATAATTATACAATACAATTCCCCTGTTATAACACTAAAATTAAAAGTAATTTTTAATTTATATTTCATGTTCTTTGCAAAAAGAATTAAAAATAACATATAAATTTTATACAAACATATAAATATTATATGTATATAATTGTGCATTTGAGAGTTTTTATAATTCGAAGTAATTTGGTTTCATGATTAAATTTGCGTTGCAAATAAAACTGTCACTAAAAAGATGAACAAAGTTGAAAAATACACAACCTTTTATTTATTTTTCTCAAATATATATAAATTTTCAGAAAGAAAAATATAAAAATACAAGAAATTGTTGTTTTTGTAGATGTGCGAGTACTTTGTAATTATATATGCTATGGAGTATACTTTCTAATTATACTGTGTTCACCTTTCCGCCGGCTAACATCCAATCCCGCCGCTAAAATCGTTCGGCACAGATCTCTGATTTTAAAACGTTACAAAAATATTTTGTTGACTTTGCTAAAAAAAACCGTCTTGTTCTATATTATTTTACAATATAACTTCTAAAATATGGTCAAAGTTGATGTGGAATACTGGTAAGTTAATCAACCTGTGCAAAATGAAATCAGCAAGGTCATAATGTATTAATTCTCAATTGTATTCAGTGGAAAATGCAACTTCGAGTGGCAGTGCAAAATGTTGCAAAATTTCTTGCAAGAACAAAAACCTGATACTGAAATGGTTTGCCACAAAGGAAGACAAGGATCGTTCGAAGTTAAAATTGACGACACATTAGTACATTCAAAATTACAGTCACTGGCATTCCCTGATCATCAAAGCGTTTTGGACAATGTGAAACGAGCAGAAAAAGGTGAACCTTTGGTGAAAACGAAAGAACAACCCATTGAAAATTGTATAATAATGTGATAGTAATGCTAGTAAAACATAGTAGATGTTTTTAAAGTGAATTATTTTTCTTTTTTATTACAATCTTATCGTGGCATGATATAAGCGATTCACTTTTGGGTATATCGATTAAAGAAAGATATATACCAAAACGTATCTTACCCTTAAATTCTTTAGCTATAGTTCTTAAAGGTTCAGCAGTTTTTTGACCACTATGTTGGTCAATACAAATCATTTGACATCGGGTACAAAAACCATCAAACTTAAATTCAGTATCGCCTATAGTTATGCTTTCAAATTCGGTTTCCTCCAAAGCAGTTTGTGTTTCTATAACCAAATTTGCTCTAAATCTATCGACGGTATTTGTTAAGGGTTCCTTTTCCGTTACAATTTTCTGTGTAAGCCATCTCACAGAGGAACGATTAATTAATAGAAATTGTGCTTTATTAGACAAAGCAATATCTTTAGCGGATCCGGTTTGAGCACGTCTTTCAGCATACTGTTTGACTAATCGTAGACCTGGTGTTTCTAAACAATCACTTAACCAAAAGGCAACTTCATCGCCACAGTCATATCCCGACACTAAATCATCGCAAACTTTACTTTGACAAAATGAGCTATTAATAATATCCACTTTTGCCTTTCCTACTTCCAAATTTACATAAACTGATTTCATGCCATCAAACGTTAATTCCATTAAACCCTTTTGCTGATTGATAATAGGTTTTATTAAACACAATCTTGTTTGATGTTTTTGTGTTATGGCCATTCCTGTCGAATCCACTATCATCCAACCACGATCGTATAAGAAACCAGTAGTTGTAAGAGGCCAAGAATCGATGACCTTAAATGCCCCACAAGATTTAATAGGATAAATGCATATTTCTTTCAGTTGAGGCTTCATTCTTTCTGGTATATGTTTCAGAGACTCAGGTAATTTATCAATGTCTATAAGTTTCAATCTGTCCTCAGAGGGAGATAAATAACACTCCCTAATCATATTGACAAGTTTATCTACGTCTTGTATTCGTGTCATATAACCAAATGAAGCTCTTACGGCCCCAGTCGGTACACCATCAATCAAATCGTTATAATCACTACATATATGACCGGATTCATATTGTTTGCGTATATCTTTATTGGATAGCTGTAAAAACCACTGACAAGCTCCGGGATTACAAAAGCAACCTGTTCTTATCTGTATATCAAAGACAGTTGCCAGGCATGCAACTTCAGCAAAACCTACAAAAGAACCATCTTCATGTAAAATATTAAAGGTAATAACACCACCTTGATATTTGCTATCCTCATAACCATTATGGTTGTAAAACTTCACCAAGGGCTGACCATTTGCATGTTTTAAAAGCGATAATTTGTCATAACCATATTTAGCCAATTGAAAGACATGTTTACTAATTCTTTCCATCGTATTTTTTCCATCTCTTGCAGGTACCAAACGTTCTAAAGTATTGAAACCTTCTAGCAAATTTGCTATGGTTAAGAAAGATAACGTACCATCTTCAAATCTAGATGAAAATCCTTTCCGTTTTTCATGAAAATCTTCTCTAGTCATAGATATGTTGACAGTACCGCCACCATAATACTGCTTATGCAATACAGATTGTCCTCGTTTGCTGACTATTAAAGCACCAACACCAGTAGGATAGCTAAAATTAAATATATCATGCTATTAATATTGTATTCAGTAAAAAAGGAGAACAACATACCCAAACATTTTGTAAAATGAAACACAAAAGTAATCTGGTTTATATTTAGAAACATCCAAATAACTCGAACCTACAAATGCTGCAGAATCCAAGAACACATAAAAATTGTTTAAATCGGGTTCATTACTTTGATTATCTCCCGAAACCTGAGTTCCTCGTTTAACTAAGCCCGTCTTCTGTATTATTTCTATTAATTCCAAAGGCATTTTATATCCACTGAAATTACACTGTGCCGAAAACACCAATAAAGAATTACCCCCTCTTGAGCCCACATTAAAAACATTATTATTTTCCAGATTTGCCAATAACTCTAGTTTTGTTAAGACAAATTTATTGGGTGTTTGAACCAGCTCACGCATGCCTAACACAGAAGTATGATTTTCCTGACAATAGTAAAAATTGCCCTTTTCCTTCGAACCGAAATGAAAAGTCTCAGCTACAGTTTTTAAGGCTGCCGTAGCATTGCTGGTAAATACCACGGAATACTCAACAGGATCGGCATTAAAATGTTTAAGAATTCTAATGAAAAATACCCCATTAAAATCATTTAATTAAAAATAATAATAATAATAATAAATATAATACTGTACCTATAACGCACTTGATCTACTAAATCCCCTGTCACTTTACATGTATGCGGGTTGCAGAACAAGTTCTCTTTTAATAATTTACCAGAGGCTTCGATTTGACTTTCAGCATACATAGTAGTACCCGCGTGATCCAAGTAAGTGTTATCTATGAAGTGTATCAGAAATTGTAATTTAATAATTACACATTACAATGACAAGCTATTTAAGTTGCACGCTCATCGTGAAATTTAATTTTCTATGTATTTGAAAAGTTGTAAGTTTTGTTAATTAGCGATGCATTTTAATTTACCTCCTAGCCTTTGAAATTCTTTTTGAATTTCTTTTTCTTCGGTCTCAGTTAATTCCCAGTTGGTTGACATTCTGCTGTTTTTCGACTTAAAAGCAAATAATCTTGTTTTTGAACAGACGGTGTTTTTCAGAATGTGAGAGCGATAAGTAAATAAAAAAACAACTTGTGCGATCAACAGTTTGTTTTGAACTGTTAATATAGTATGCTAAAGGGGAGGAAGTGCAATCAACAACAAGTTACTAGTGTCTTATTTTATCTAATCAATCAGAATTTTATAAGAGTTGCCGTATAGATTTAAACATTAGAATATATTTTAAAAATTAAAATTAGAGGAATATTAACGTTTTATAAGTTTAGTAGAACAAATTTCTAAAAACAAAAAATAATAAAAAGTTCTAATTAAAAAATTAAACGTTTATAATACAATAATACAAAGTTTCCCCAAAAAAAGTACTACAAAGTGATGCAATTAGGTCAATGTGTATCGTCGTCTCGATGAATGAGAGAATCGTTCACAAATCTTTATGTTGCTTTTGCGTTGCACTTATTGCCAATTAAGAAAGGTAATGTTTGCGTCTTTCTTTGGCTCAACATAAATAAGGTTTGAATTTATTGTTGAATTTCATTAATATCACACATAGATAGCTTTTCTTTTAATTTTATTTAATTTGATCCTAATTTTATTCGTTTTATTTTATTTAACATAAATACGTTACTGAAAACATTACCATAAACGGCTTATTTGAAATTAAATCTGCGATTGCCTGAACTACATTTTAAACTACATTTTTATGAATAACAAAAACTATAAAAATAAAAATACAGTATTAATGATGAGCAATGAGCTGTGCAGAACATAAGCAACAAAATTAGGGTCATCATATCATAAATGTTGAATTATTTTTAAAGTATTAAATATACAACAAAACTAGTTTTATAACAATTGTACGAACTAAACATCTGTACATTATAATATAAATTTGATTCTTTTCGCAAGAATGAGAAAAATATTGTATATTCTCTATATGAAAGGGTGCATATCAATTCTAAAAATTGTCACAAAGTTTTAAAATTTATCGCAAAATTTTTAAGTAAATGACAGTTTTATAATAAAAAGGTCTAAATAGAGCATTATTTATAATTTGATTGTTATTGTATCCTTGTGCTTATAGTTATTTCAATAGAATTTATGATTTGTAATAATATATATATCTCGATACAATTAATTTTAATAAAAATGGGCTGAAAATCTATATTATAATACCGTCTAATTAGGGTAAACAAATCTTATCAAGATTAATAGGTTATTATAAGGCATAGAAATTTCGTCATAAATATCTTGTTAAATTCTATGTTTTTGGATGAAGAAAAAAAATTGCTAAATGTATTTTAAAACTTTTGAAGGATTGAATTAAATGTGATTGTTTTAAATTTTGCATGACTTTTTAACAATGTACGGGAAAAATCGTATAACGAATTTAATTTTCAGTTTTATTCGCTTTTTTAGATATTATTCATGAATTAAAAAATAAAATTCACTTTTTAAATTAAATTTCTATTCTTTATTTTTTTAATTTGAGTTAGGAAAATAATTTAAATTTTCTTATTTATTGTATTTGTGTGGAAGATCGCTATTTTACGATTACAAATGGCTCGGCTGCCACACACATGGTGCAATGATGTACATATGTATGTATGCAAATAAAGTGGTTGAAAGAAGTTAAAAAAGTTCGTTCATGTATGCTTAAAAAATTACTTGTAGCGGAATAGAAAATAAGTCTAACTTAAAACTGCAATTTCCATATCGAATTAGAGTAAATTTTAGTGATGAATTTGGAAATTTTTTGTAGAAATTAACAAAATATGCTATGCAAATTATCACTAAGAGGTATAAAAAAAAAAAAAAATGTATATACAGTGTCTCACTAAAGTATTTGAATT
>MINK01012820.1:0-11622 GCA_001735545.1 Phormia regina
AATCACTCAATTTACTTTACATTGGGTTATTATTGTTTTTTTTTTTTTGTTTTTTTAGCTCTTTTCACTTATTTTTTTTGGTTTGTTTTCGATTATTTTTTTTTTTTTGGTTTTGCCAATTTGATTATTTGTTGTATTATTTCTGGTTTATTTGTTATTGTTGTTGTTAGTTTTTAAAAGCTTGTAAATAGTAAAACTCTTTTTATAGCTGAGTGTTTATTTGGCGCTGGCTTTTTAAAGACTATTTTTCGCTCTGCCAATGATGTTGGCTGATTCGTGTTTTTTTTTTGTTTTTTATTTTGCATTCTCGTAAGTAATAAAACGAGTGCACGAGTGAGACTAACTATAAACTGCATGTATAGGCATGTAGGCTGGCATGCATGTAAAACAACAACAACTACTACTACTATAGCAATAGCAAAAATAATAATAATATTATTTTGTGAGAAAGAAGAAGAAAAAAAAAAAAAACTAAAAACAACGAAGACAAGTTGAATGACATAAAACATCTACTGACCTTCAACTTTAAGATTGAACTTATGGTAGAAATAATTTTCATACACATACTCACTCACATTCACTCTCTCATGCATTTACAATACTCACTCTTAAACATTTAGCTACATATTCATGCACTAAAACTATTAAATAAAATATAAAAAAAAAACAACTGCAAAGTGGAAAATATAATTCATGAAAAAAGAAAAGAGAAGTGAAAAATAAAACTACAAATATTTTCACATTTTGTATGAAATAAACATACGTACGTACATACATGCATTCATACATGAATTCATACATACTTATGTATATATGAATAATTATGAAATTTTGTAATAAATATCATGTCAAGCGTAAAAATGTTGTAAGAGGAAGCGAAAAAAAGAGCGAAAATTGAAAACAAAAGTAAAAATAAACAAATCATGTATTTTTTTTTTCTGTTGACACAACTTGAAAATATTGGCCCAAAGTCTAGGAAATTCTAGTAAATTATGTTGCTTACATTTTTTAAACGTTTAATTGTAATTATTTTAATAAAGAATTCGCATTAATCATACACCACGTAGTGAGTATATTTATCCACAAAACAGTTACAACTGTTAGTTATTTTTCTCCGTTACAAAACACATATTTAATATTTTCAATAGCAATGAAATAATTCAAATATTTAAAATTTCAATGAAACGCAAGGAGTAGATGGAATACGAAATAAGATCACATCACTTTCGTTTGGAAAGACTCCAGAAACAATATCAAGATTTTTTAAAATAATTCTGCAACTTGTGAATCGTTGGAGATGTTTAAATAAAATTTCACATGGTGCGGGCTAAGATGTTTTCGAGTTAATTTGAAGGAGCACAGATAGCTAATAGGTCAAGGGAATAGAGGCTGTACCTCCAAAGTTTGTCACTTTGGGGTATCTATGAATCGCCGTTGTTAGGAGGTTATATAAAATGAAAGAAGTACTGACACCTACACAACCCATAAATAATATTAACCTGTTATTTTGTTATTCAATTTTTATTTTTTATATAATAAAATATAAAAATGAAAGTGTTCTATGACAGCTGCGTTCATAAAAATAGGAATGATTGTAACCCATACTTTATCCCATAAAACTTGGTAATATGGCAACTTTAAAAACATGCAAAATTATAATGATAATTTGATCAGATTAAGAAGTAAAACACAAAACGATGATCATGATATCTATTATGTTTACTATTTAATCTTGAAATAAATTGATCATAATAATAGGACTATTGGCTTTAAAGAGATAATTAACGCTTTTAAATTTAAAGTTGTCGTGGAAAACTCAAAAGTAAATATTAAAAAGCCATATAGAAACATTTTTAATGGCTTTTTGTTTTAATAACATTTTTGTATTTTTAATAGTAGGACGAGGTAAACATTGTACTGAGAGAAAAAAAAAAAAGAACGGAAATTAATAAATCAGGGTAAAACATTTAAGAAAATTAAGGAGATATTATCATGCTCCGATCAAATGTTAGCAAATGCCTTATCCCATCAAAAAAACTGAAAGATGTTATAAATACTTTAATAAATACTTTAATATATACATTTAGTTTTTTACTATATAAAAAAAAATGAAAATCGTGTTCCAAAAACTAAAACAGCGACTTTGGATGATCATCGAATAGCTCGATTTAGCCAAAAAGATCCTTTTGCATCGGCAAGTAAGATCCAAAAGGAGCTCAATTTACAAGGTAGTGTTGTTACTGTTCGTAGGCGTTTAATGAAAAACAATTAATATGCTCGAAGTTCCAGAAAGGTACCACTACTTACCAAAATAGACGCACGTTTAAAATTCGCATAATATAACATCAGCTGACCAAAAGAAAAAATGGAGGAATATATTGTGGACAGACGAAAGTAAAATCGTTTTGCTTGGTGAAATTGGGTCCAGACAGTATGTCCGACGTCCTCCCAATACTGAATTTCAGTCGCAGTACCCAAAAAAAGAACAATTAAGGAAGAATGCTAAAGTAATGATATGGGGGCCTTCTCCAACGGAGTTGGTCCAATACATGAAATAAAAGGGATTATGGATCAACGTGTATTTGTAGAAATACTAAATGATGTGATGTTACCGTATGCGAAGTGGAACATGTCATTAAAATGCCATTAAAATAATGACCCGAAACATACGAGCAAATTAGCAAAGGATTGGTTTCTAGAAAATGGGGTTGAGGTCATGCCGTGGCCTTCTCAATCCCCCGACCTCAATCCTATAGAACACCTCTAGTGAATTATGGGCCGTAGTACGAGATGTTTGGCAAAAAATTACAGAAAAGCTTTGTCGTGATCTTATTGACTCTATGCCTGTATGTAGATGTGTTGCAGTCATAAAAAATAAAGGTTTTTCAACTATATACTAAACTTTCTTACATTTTAGTGAAAAAGTATTGCCTTATTTGCAGTTGTAGATAAAAATTTTTGTAAAACTGTTAATACTCTTATAATATGAACGAAAAATTTTGAAGTATTTTTTTGTTTAATGTATTTTGTTATTATTTTTTAGCTGTAATTTACTTAGAAGTTAGTGTTATAAATGAAAAACGAATTTGTTATTACCCTAGAGGAAAAAGAACTGACACAAATCATATCACTGGATTGGTCCAAAATGACAAGGATCTGTTCTAGTTATTACACTTTGCATGGCGTTGGCTTATGAGGGAGAATTTCACCCTTTTTAACCCGTTTTGGTACAGGTCTCAGATCTAACACGAAAGGTCATATTCAGTATTTGGAAAAAGAAATATTATTTTATTTTTGTATATTTTTGTTTTTTAAATATTTACAATTTATATTTTTTGTAAAAGTTGATGGTGGCGCCCCGACTCGTTACATCTACTTATCTCATTAGCTATCACTAGTTAAACTGGTTCTGAACAGGAACTTTAGTGGCTATTAGGTATCAATTGGTAGCCAACTGGTACTGAGAGACCGGTACTATTGCGCCATTTGCTACCAATTTCACGCAGGGTAATGTTACATCAAAAAAATCCATTTTGTTTAAAATTTTTAACTTTGTATTTTTAAAAAAGTGCACTCCTATTGTTATGAATGCAACTGCAGTTAAGCCTTCATGTTCTAAACATGTGTTTTCCGCCACGGCCACAATTTTCTCTTAACTGCATTGGCTATATAGGTCGATGAAGCACATTTTAGTTAAATAGTTTCAAGCAAATAAATTCAATGATATTCAAAGATTTATTTTTTAACTGAATGCCAAGTTCTAAACATATTTTTCTTCATACCATTATTTATATTTTTATAAAGAATATTTCTTATGGCTTAAGTTGTAACAAATATTAAGAAGAAAATAAATTAATTGAAATTAAAATCATGTTAAAGATTTCAAAATGCGCTAAAAATATTACATTATAGAACAAATTATAAAATTAATTCACAAAGATCTATTTCATAGATGTTTCTTTGCTCTAATTACAAAATATATTTAGAGAGCTCGATTTACATGGCCTCCGTGGCGCAATTGGCTAGCGCGTTCGGCTGTTAACCGAAAGGTTGGTGGTTCGAGCCCACCCGGGGGCGCATAACTTTTATTAAATTTTTTGTACTAATATTTTATTTAATTAATATTTTTATAATTTATTTATATTAAAAAATACAAATTGAAAAAAAAAATTTCATTCGATCCTGCCAGGAGTCGAACCTGGAATCTTCTGATCCGTAGTCAGACGCGTTATCCATTGCGCCACAGGACCACTTGTTATTTCCAAGCATTTACTTTAATACAAACGTTAATATTGTCGCTTAAAAGTAAAAATGAGATCATTTTTAAATGTGGGTTTTTGGGTCTAAAACAGTTTTTATTATTTTTTTTTTTAATTCATTCGAATATGACTGACAGAAAAATAGTAGTAAAAGTATGAAGAAATGTTTAAGAAAACCAGTTTGTTTCGTGCAAAAGATAATAATCAATTGAATAAATTTTGTAATTTATTTTATATATGAATTTTTAAAATTATCGTTGATTATTGAAGTAGTAGGTATATATTTTGCAATATGTACGTAGAAAATATTGTATGGATTTTTTGATTTTGTTGATTTTTATTGTGGTAACTGACTGTGTGTTTATTTTTGTAGTTTAGCCGGCAAAAATATATTTAAATACAATATACATACATGAATACATATTATTAAATACTTTTGTATAGTTTATTGACATGTTGTTGTTCTTGTTTTTATTTATTTATTTTTTTCCATCATGACAAATTAATATTAAGTGCTTAACAATTGTATTCCACATAAGAGAGTGATCGAGATAGAGATACTACATTGTTGTAATTATTGTTAATTTAATATTTTGAATACAATTGAAGAAACAACATCGAACTGACATGTTCAGAGTCAATTGAACTGCAACGAACTATGATCAACTGATATATGATATGATGGATTTAAAATGTAAAATGTTTACATTAAAGTTTACCGCCTGATTTAGCAGAATACTAGTGATTTATGCTGCAGATTCCTTGGCCTATTTCAATTGGTTCGAACCTTAAGGAATTTAGTTTATAGCTTAAAAAAGACTGGAACAATATTGTGACAAAACTGACAAAACAGGAAGAAGTTTGGTCAAAGGCTACAAAGAGCAACTTCTTTATCGGTTTCTATTTATTTAAAACTAGGCGGCGATTTTTGTTTAGCGTTTTATCATCATTGTGGAGATTTCAAACAAGTTACTTCACTTAATAAGTAGATTATTTGTAGTACCTAGAACTGTCCAATTCCATATAAACTCCATTTTTACCTAACCTTCGATGTGTCAAATTCCATGTATAAAAAAACTGTGAATTCATCGAGTTATTGGTCAGAATGTTATACATAGGATGTTAGCAGTATGGTCAAATTAGATTTTATCACTTAAAATAAATTAGTAATAACGTTGCCCGCCTATGGAGAAACAAGCATAATTTTCGGCGCAATACTTTTTAATTGGCCGCGACGCAAATTGAACTAATTCGGCGGCGGCTAAAATTTACGACTAGGATTTAGTCAATACTACATGGTGCCGAACGGATGCCCCCATCTACAAAAAATTTAAGTAATTTAAATAGAAGTGAGGATTTCACCATTTATTAATTGGATTTTATACTATATATTTATACTTCTAATTTAAGTAAAATTATAGTAATAGATGAAGCCACTCCATTCACTTCTTCGAATAAGAATGAAAAATAAGTTTTTTGTTGAAAACTTAAATTTCGGAAGCTGATTTTTAGCTGATGAAAACTGCGGCGGCGCATGAAGTAGAAAATTACACGGCGGCGTCGTGTAACCGGCTTGGTGACGATCGGCTTGTATCTCTGATAGCAGCCCTTTAAGAATCTGTAACCTCTGATCGGCTGATTGGATTAGCGTGAAATTTGGTATATGTGTAGCAGAGGAGCGTACAATGTTAAGTTTGGAACAGACCCCATAGAGTAGAAGCTAAAGGGGATCAAAGACTTTAATATTTTCTTTAATAACAAAGAATTAGCAGCTAAGCCATGTAATTTAGGCGAGGAAAATTAAAATTTATAAAATTTTTTTGTTGAAATTAAAGCAAAACTTTTATAAAATATTGGTTTTTAAGGCACTTAAAATATTTTATCTGTAATAAAATCTTTGTTAGTAAAAGTTATTTACCAAAATTTTATCATTTTCCATAAAAGGGCGAAAATCCAAAAATCCACATTTTTTCCAATATCCCTAAGATTTTTATAGAAAACTTTCAAGAACTTTTTTTAGATTCCTAAACTGCATTCCGTTTGTCAATTGGTATTTAGAGATTTTAGAAAATATAGACTAAAGTCAAAACTTTCATTTAAAATGGATCGAATTCGGGAGGGTATGTACCATGACCAATTGAGCTATTGGGCTTGTTTTTTATCTTAAAGTCATTTCTGTGAAGTTAACTTTCAGAAAAGTGCAAAATTATTATATGTTGCTAAAGAAAATTTTATTTTAGAGAAAAAACTGTATATACTTTTTCGGCAAAAAAAAGTAGTCTTTTTGCAATTTTCAAAGGACTCGGTAAAGATATAACTTTATTTTATTCCATAGATAATTTTGATCTTTAACTTAAAAAAAAAAACTAATAAAATCGGTCGGAAATACTATGATATATATGAAAAAAAACTGGATCAATTATGGTGCTTAAAAATTCAAACTCAAATAACTCAAAAACTATAACTAACTTTGAGTCCCCTTAGCTCCACCCCTGGGGGTTGGTTGTGTCTCCCTTCCAATGATTAAATAACTAGTTCTAGAATCGTTCCATAGAATGGGTATTGGCTCAAAACTAGTTCTGGACGTGACAATTTCAAAGAAAAATCATTACTGGTAACACCGAATTAGAACAAGTGGGTTCTGGAACTACTTTTGGAACTAATACAATTTTTTGGGCGTATTAAATATTATAAAGGAATTATAAAAATTGACATTTTAAAAATTATCTTAACAGAGAAACATTTAAAATATAGATTTTTTTCGATAGCAGAGATACAGAGAGTTTAACTTGATTTATATTTTCCAACTTAAAAATGATAATTTCGAAAATTTGATTTTAAATTATGTACAGTATTTAAATACAATTCGCAAACACCTAACTTACTCTCACACTCTTTTTATTTTCTAAACTTATATTTTCAAATAAAAACAGCTGCGTTTAAAAAAATATAAGTTTTTGCTTTTGCTAAAACACTTAAAATACAAAACAAACACTTGTTACTGAGCAGAAAATACAATAAAAGAAAAAGCATTTATAAATTGCAAAAAACTATTTATGCTCTCTCTCTCTCTTACACAATAAGAATTCTCTCTTTTTATGGTCTCTCACCCACAATTTCGCGCACTTACGGTATACAGCATTTCCTCAATGAACAAGCGAAATACATATCATAGATACAAATACCAATACAGACAATCAAACAAACCAGCCATGCTGGCTGATAAGGAAGAAAAACACAATTTAGTTCAACTGAAGAATTCAACAGGAACGGTACTTTGAAAACGGATAAATTGTGTTTTTAATAAAAAGTGATTATAATACAACATATTTATACATATAAAAACGAAATACCAAACAATATTCTAATACATAAAATAACATACATACATATATATATATTTATGCATGTATATGTATAACTCCTTATATACACAAATAAATTGTATATGTATATAAAAAAGTCCACAGCTTACTAAAGGAAACGAAAAAAAAAAATTAAAAGCCTAAAAGTATACCAACAATTTTATAACATTTTACAAAAAAGTAACCAAGAAAATAAAAGTGTATATAATTTATTACTGGTAAAGAAAAGTTAAAGAAAAACAAAAAGTTTTTCTTTTTTTTTTCTGCCAAATTTAAAGAAAAACCAATTTAAAGTTTTAAAAGTTTACTAAAGAATTTGTAGCTGCGAAAGAAAAACCATATGTTAAATTAAATACCAGACGAAAGAAACGAAAATAAAACAAAACCTGTTAAAGAAAATAATTTAATTAAATTATTAAAATTCTTAGAGATTTTTCTACAAAGTATTTGAAATTTAAGATTTTTGTGATGTTTTCTTTGTTTTCTGAGTGATTCAAAGTGTTAATAGAAACGTGTAACACGTGAGATACATTAAACAGTGATAAGCAAACAGTATTTAGTATTTTGATTACATCTACATATACAAAATCAACAAACGAACAAAGAAAATATAAAAAGAAAGAAAGAAAAATAAAAGAAGATTGATAAGTACATATATACACACACAACCACATCTAGAGCCATTAACACAAACAACTAAACGCCAAAAGGACTTTTTAATGACAACAAGGAAATAAAGAAAAACATAAATTACAAAGAAAACAATTATCCAAAGTTTGTGTACGTAAATTAGAATTTTTGAGTGTAAGAGTACGGAAAAAAAAATAAAACAAAAACAATAAGTGTTTGTAAAATTGTGCACAACTTCAATTATTGTTGTTTTTGTTGCCCGTTAAAAACAATTAACAATTCTACAATCATAATAATATCTTCTCCTTTCTCAACTAATAAAAAACATTTTGCAAAATGTCAGAAATTGTTGAGTTAAATGTGGGAGGCGTTCATTATACCACAACTTTGGATTCTTTATTACAAGATAAATCCTCTCTCTTATACGAAATGTTTAGTAAAAAAGATGATTTACTTAAAGATAGCAAGGGCCGTTATTTCCTTGATCGTGATGGGGTACTCTTCCGTTACATATTAGATTATCTGCGTGACAAATCGCTACAGCTGCCTGAAGGTTTTCGCGAAAAACAGCGCTTACAGAAGGAGGCCAATTACTTTAAACTTCAGGGCATGTTGGATTGTTTACGCAAAGAACGTGATTCTCGTTCACCCGGCTGCATAACCATTGGATATCGTGGTAGTTTTCAATTTGGTAAAGACGGTCTGGCTGATGTCAAATTCCGCAAACTGTCACGTATCCTGGTATGTGGTCGTGTTGCTTTGTGCCGTGAAGTTTTCGGTGATACGCTCAATGAATCACGTGATCCCGATCATGGTGGTCCCGATCGTTATACCTCCCGTTTCTTCCTGAAGCACTGTTTCATCGAACAGGCATTTGATATGTTGCACGATCAAGGTTTTCGTATGGCTGGTAGTTGTGGTTCTGGTACAGCTGGTTCAGCGGCTGAACCTAAGCCTGGCGTTGATACCGAAGAGAATCGATGGAATCATTATAATGAATTTGTATTTGTGAGAGATTAAGCAGTAAGTAACGTCTAGAATTATGCTGCATTTTAAACTACATATTAATGTTAGCTCATTGAAGTTCATATTATTTCAAAATATCATGAGATAAAGAGATGAACTTTTATTATTAGATGAAAAAATAAAATTTAAAAAAATATTAAAATATATCCTTTTAGTCTAGTAAAATTGTTTGTTTTGTAAGATTATCTATAAGATGTATAAGAAAACAGTTTTAAAGAAAAAAAGTATTTATGATTTATTAAGATGAAATTTATTGGCAAAATTGTAAAAGAGATTTTTAAAGGAATAAAAAAAAATACTTAATGAGTTTACGAAATGATATTTCATTAAGAAGAAAATTAAAATTCTAAAACTATGTTCACATTTTTCAAATATTTGACAAAATTGTTTTTGTAATCGTTATAACTTTTCTGTCAAATATTCGACATAGTGCACAATATTAATAAAAGTACTAATTTGCAGTAAAGGATACTTTAAAAATATTACAAACTTCTTTTTTTAAATCTAAAAAATTGTGTACAAAGTCATCCTTTTTAACATCTTGCTACTGAATATCATCTTAATAGACTCCAATAAAAATATTATTATTTTGAACCAAACAAACTTTTACAAAATACAAAAATTTGGTTTTAAATCTTCAAAATTTTATATGCGACAAAATTTTTAGTAAATTATAATAATGATAACTAACTACTAATAAGAAAAGAGAAAACTTTTTCATTATTGTTATTAAACTAAATAGTAAACTCACTCGACTTTAATTTGGTTAAACAAAAATTCAAGGAAAATAATAATGTTTATAGAAAAAGAAAACTAATAAGAAAACAAAATAAAAACAACCATAATAATTGGAACAATGGGTCATATAAGAATAAATTATAGCAACAAGTCTAAAAGGTAAAAGTAATAAACATAATTTCAATAGACAAGACAAGACAAGGAAAAAGAGTTTATGTTGTCTACAAAGAGCAAAATGGTAAAAAAGAAAATTGTATTTAAATCACAAAAATTGTTTGTGGCCATAAACATTTTGGTTCACAAAAAAACAAAACAAAAAAATCTCTGAAATTTCTCCCTCAAATTCTCTTTAGCTACATTTAATTAATTTGGATTTTTAAATGCAATGAAAATATTTATATGTATATTTTTAAATTTCATAAACTAAAATAAATAATGTTTATATATTTAATTCAGTTGACACAACTAATAAAAAACTTAATAATTTATAAAAAAATTAATAATAAAACACACAAGTAAAATTTTTGTTGACAGAAACAAATATTGAAAAGCTTTTCTTATAAAGATATTTTTTAACATCAAAATTGTGACAACTAAAATATATTTATTTATCGAGAATAATCATATATATTTTTTTCAAAATAAAAAAAATATTGAAATCTTGGTTGACAAAAGAAAACATTTCTAAAAAAAAAACATTAAATAAGAAGGCCCCTCTAATAAAAAATAATAACATAAAAATTGTGACAACTGAAATTCTCATAAGCTCCAACGGATTTATTTTTAATATCTAGTTGCATCTAAAATAATTATAATTTTTGGAAATTTACTAAATTATTACAAAATAATTTTAGCCAAAAATTTTGGTAGATACAATAAATAAGAAAGCTTCTTAAAAAAAAAAAAAAATAAAAGAAATAAATTGTGACAACTAAAATTTTTGTTATTATATCCAATAGATAAATTTTGATTTTTAGTTGCCACGAAAATTATTACAATTGTTGCCCTCTAAGTGGAGAATAATACAAATACATACAAATTGTGGCAACTAAAATTTTCGTTAGCTCTAGAATAGATTTATAGCGAATTTTAAAAGCAACTAAATTTATTTGTATTGTTTGATGATTATTTGCTTGGTTAAGTTAACATAATTCAAATGGTTTTTCAATAATGATTTTTTTTTAAATTTTTCATAATAGTAATAACAAAAACTTGATTGTATATTTTTATTTATTCCATAAAATTTTGATTGTAAAATTAGAAATAGAAGGAATAATATTTAGTTATGTTAATTAAACTAAATAATTGGCTTTAGTAGCCGCAACTAAATTTATTTTATATAGCTAACAAAAGTTTATTGAGTCATTTAAAATATTTGATTATTTATTATAAATTATTAAAATAATTAAATTTTTAAAGAATTTGTTTAAGTTAAATGAGAGTACCCAGGAAAAATTTTAGAACATGTTCTAAAATTGTTAATTCTAGAACTAGTGTAACCAGAAACACTTCAGATTCTTTAATAAAATTCTCAGAATTAGTGGTTTCACAAACAATACTGACACTAATGGAGTAGAACCTTATTTTGATTCTAAATTCGTTTT
>MINK01012825.1:0-10866 GCA_001735545.1 Phormia regina
TGTTGGTTATTAAGACTATTAAAGTAATACCCTACATTCAATATTAATTATGGGTTTTTCGGTTTTTAATAAAATAGTCATTATATGTAGTTAAATATAAATTAAAGTATATAAAAACATCTCATTAACTATTTTGCTTCATTATCCGTTCAAATAAAATATTGTAATAAATTCTACATATGAAATTTATCAAGAGATTAAAGGGTGATCCAAAGTATTTTTTATCATATAAATATTTTTTAACGGTTTCTTTATTTATATATTGTATTTACCTTTCTTACACTGAACCAAAATAGATACATAAATACAGTGAAAAAGTTAACTGTTTCAATAAATTTGTGTACTAATATTGATCCTATGTACAGGTTCATTGAAACAATGTATTGCCATACATTAATATTAAAATTCAATGTAAAGGTTCATGGAAA
Organism: Phormia regina; assembly: GCA_001735545.1. Classification (NCBI taxonomy): domain Eukaryota; kingdom Metazoa; phylum Arthropoda; class Insecta; order Diptera; family Calliphoridae; genus Phormia; species Phormia regina. Next base: position 429 of record MINK01012825.1, read on the forward strand.
AAAGTTGAAAACAGTTAACGCGTTCATTAAATTAAAAAAAAAAAAAAAATATTTTCAGTGAACAGCACATTGATTTTAATGAACTAATATTTTATCCCAATGAAACCGTACATTGAAAATAATTGTTCCGTATTTTTGGTTTTTAATTGAATAATTTAATTGTACTATATTTGTCCCATTATTTACAAAAATTAAATAATATACTCTTAAGGGTCCAAATCTTGATCAGTCTGTAATATAATTTTATGAGGAACTAAATTAAAATATTTTATATATTTATGATTTTTGAATTCTTGATTTTTTTTCGAAACCCTAGTAATTGAGGCTTATAATATGCTCTGCATTTTAATTGCTTTATCTACACAAATATAAGTTAAATTTATAATTTTAAAAACTGTTGAAAACCTCTAATATTTTTGTATTTATATGTTAAGAAGACAAGTCTCCAAATTCCTGATTTTGGGAAATTCATTTAATTTGATGTAATCAATTCTGCTGCTCGACTTCTCATGGGAGAATAGATTTTTATTTATGCATAATTCGAACGGCCATGCTTTATAATTATTTTTTCTAATAATTTCTGTTCTTAACACAACACAAATTTTTTACCTTTAAAAACACGTAATTTTTTGTTAAGAGAACGCATTTATTTTAACATAGTTTAATGAAATATTCCATTGGTTCAATAATTTTGTTCATTGTTTAATGCTTCTTCTTAATTAAAACCATGTACTAATACATTGAATTCGTTTATTAATACATTAAATCAATTAAATAATTTCCTTTTGTTACGAAGAAATAAATTTAAGCACTGGTTTCAGTGTAATGTTCATATTAGCATTATTTTTTCATTGAATTTTAATGAATCATTTAATTGGATTGTACCTTAAATGATAAAAAAACGAATAATTAATGAATTTCATTAACTTTTTTTCAAACTAAAGACTATTTTATCTCTAATAAGAGTATGCTCGAGTGAATAATTTTATCATATTTGAAATATAAATAAAAATTAGTATTGAATACATTTTGGAATGATATGCTATTTTCCGTCATAATGTTTTTGTAATATTATTCGGTTAGAGGATCTATAAAATCTGGATTTATTATCATTAAATGGTTCAGTTATGGCGAATAATATTTTAACATCTTTAGTTTTAAAACTGGACTAATTGAAATTAGGGAACATATATTGAAAGCAATTTTATCTTAAGTGACATTCTTCATACAAATATTATTGTATAAATAATCACTAAAAAGCTTCTCAAGTTTTGTATTATAATTTTAGAAGGAATAGGGAAGAATATGAAGTATTTTGGTATTTTTTTTATACCCTATGAATTATTTCAAATGTTGAATTAAGAAATAATATATGAAACTAATGAAAAAAATAAGAAATACAAAATTACAATTGTTTTTTTGGAAATTTCAACACTTTAGAAGAAAGTAGTAACAAAATTGGGTACCTACAAATTTTGGTAATTTTTCCATAAAATATTTTTTTAAAAATTATTCTTATTATTATTGCATGAAATATAATCAAATGCAATATTTGTTAACATGAAATCAAATACAATGCTTGTTAACAAAATGGAGAAATTTTAAATATTGATTCATTATGCATGAATCAATCAATATTTAGAATTTTGTGAGGAATCAGGAGAATATTTAAAAAAAAGCAGGAGAAATATTAATTTTTGCCATATCATAAATAAATTTTTAGCGATTTAAAAAAAATCATACCCGAGATGACCAACATTGGGTACCCACTACATCTCTGATCAACTCTACAACACATCATCTCTTACCATGTGAAATTTTATTGAGATATCTCCTAAGGTACAAAAGATACAGAATTAATTAAAAAAAAATGTTTCGAAACTACTTAATTTTTTATTCAAAAATTACTTTTTTTATTTTAATTTTAGTAAAAAATAGATTTTTAGTACAAAATCAGATTTTTAGTGAAAAAAATCACACTTCGACAAAAATAGTCATTTCGAAAGATTCTATTATTTCTTTTATTAATGAAATTCAAAATAACAAAAAAAGAATATGCCTAAAGTAGAGTACTAATAAAACCCTTTTGAACTATGAAAAGTGAACTTTATTATTAGTACTATATATTTTGTGGTGCAAATGTAAACCAACTTAAAACAATAATGTCTGACTTAATATTTTGTTGTTATGTTTTTATTATTCTCTTTAAAACAACAGAAGGGAGGGCAAGAGACCATAAAGTGCAACCAACCGCATTTAATAATTTAAAATTTATTTGTACATGCAAAAGAGTATTACGGACTAGAGTATCTACATAGATACCAAAATGACAAACAATATAAATGACTGAATGAAACTAACTACCTGTATTTACATTAACTTCTACTGCTGCTGTTGTTGCTGCCACTTTCTACTAATGTACTATATTATATACTAAAGTACTATTGGTGTAGTAGTTAGTACTTGTTCTTTTAGTAGACTTACTGCAATTATCGTATAAATTTGTTCAAATATTATACTCTGCAACTTTGGATATTTGTTTAACATTTTATTTTACGAGTTTTATGTTTGTTTGTATTTACATATATGTGTAGGTACATATCTCGATAGCATGTTGTAGACGCATTTATAAAAGTAAAAATAAAAAAAAAGAATTGCTAACAAAAAATTATATCTAAAAGTTAAATGGAAAAAAATTTGAATTTTAAAAACAAAAATCATACACACACACACACACACCCTCACTTAAACTGTTGCACTTAAACAAAAACATTCAAAACAAAAAAAAAAAAAAAAACTGAAAAAAATTAAAAAAAAAAAAAAAAAAAAAAAAATCACACATATTTTTTATGCTATAGAACTATAAATACAATAATAATATGGAAAAAAACCTGCAATGTACATGCTGCTGGTTTTATAATTCAGAAAAACATCTGTCGTTCTGGGTAATGGAAATGAAAACAAAATTCAAAAGAAAGGTAAAAACACCAAATGGCCATTTATTTTAAGGCAAAACAACAATACTCTTAGTTGTATTTCGAAGAGAGTAACTTATTTCAAGTTAAGAGAATTTTATATTAGTTTCTCTTTACTTTGGAAAAAAGTGTTTAATAATATTTTTACAAGTGACATGGTCACCTTACTGAGAACAATATAGCATTTAATTTTCTTTTGATTTGAGGTTTAAATAGATTTACATACATAAATACAAACATATATTGATAAAAGTAAATTCATATTTATGAATATATTCATTTATTTAGCACAATTACTTAAGTGATAACGTTTCAATTATTAACAATAATGTATAATTAAAATTACAATTTGCTTAACAATTTAATAACTAAATATTTGATTGTTTTATGACTTACTGTATTGCTTAATGGATCATAATTGTTACATTTATAAAATACAAAAATTTAATATTCTAAATTCACATTTATTGGATATATTTATTCCTAAAAATGTTTCTTATGCTATTCGATATGCATAAGACAGACAGAAGAGGACTTTCAACAGACAGAAACATTTAGAACACATAGAGTTCGTTTTCATTTAAGTCCATGCTTTTTGGTGGATATAACTTGCAATTAAAGTTTGTAGCAATAATTGGAGCATCAACGAAATTTTATAAAAATATATGGTACCAGGACCAATGTAAGAAACAAAAATTATAAAATTCCCACTTGTTTGTTTATTCCTTTATCAAACAATATCTGTGGTACCAAAAGGATTTTTTTTTAAATAATTCTGTAACTTTAGAACGTGGACAATAATGAGGAGTATGGTGCATGTATTTGGATAAAATATCACGTGGACAATCCTGTGGTGTATACCAATTGTTTTGGAGACGGACAGGTTTGTAGCGGGTCTGGGGGACGAGGGGTGAACCTGCAAATATAGTCAAATTGGAGGTCCACTTCTCATCCCCCAGACGCACTACGAATCTGTCCTCCTCCAAATCAATTGGCATACTCCTCAGAATTGTTCATGTAAAATTTCATCAAAATCAATCTAGCAGCTCTAAAGTTACTAAATTATTAAAAAGATCGTTTTGGTACTACTGATCAATACAGAGTAGAAGAAAATCGGATATTTATGGAAATAAGTCTAAGTTCTTATTGGAAATTTGGATTTAAATTAAATTTCTCTTTGACACCCTGAAGAAAAAGTCAGTACACAGTTTTATCATGGACGATCTGTAGTTTTACCTACTGATAAAATATCCTTTTAAATTCTGACATCCTTTTAAGAAGAAATTTGACGTTTTGGAGAAAAACTGAGTACGCCGTGTTTTTGCCCTATAGGCTCAGAATCACTATCTGAATTGATTTAACCATATCCGTCTGGCTGTCTGTCCACGTAAATCTTGTGAACAAAGTGTAGGTCCCAGTTTTAAAGATATCTCAATTTAATTTAGCTCAAATAGGATAAAACCTCTTGAAATTAATTATGATAAGTCTATTTTTTCAGCTAGCCACCATACAAACATCCCCCCAAATAGATGTTAAATGATCATAAATTCCTTAAATATAGCAAATGAAGTTGCAAATATGTTATGTAAAGTCAGTCAGACTTTGTGAGCAATTTCAATATCGATTCATATGTGAATATGGCTGCCACAAATTTTCGTGAATTTAATTAGAAAAAAATATATGTATTTTTGTTACAGCTGTATATATGTGGGAGGTAGCCATGTCTTTGATCTGAGGATTATTTCATTTTCAATCTAACAAGTTTCAGTTAACTCTGTTAACTTTTCCTTTTTTTGTCCCATCGGAGTATGGGAACAAAACACTGTGGGATGAAAGCACTTATATCAAAAAAATATCTTTATAAAAGTTTTAAAAATGAAATAATAATAATAATAATAATAATAATAATAATAAACAATTGGGCACCATTTTCAATAGATTTTACCATAATATGAGCCAATTAGTATAAAAAAATGTCTCTTCAAAAAATACTACTTATGATAAAAACATTTCAAAATTACGCTACCATAGTACAAAGGATATGATGTAAATTAAAATAAAAATATTTTATGAATGAAAAATTATTTATTTATTTAATTTTTCACTCTTTTCTAATATTTAAATAATACAGTCATCCTTTATAACTATAATTCTAACAATAACATTTTAATAATTTATTACATTATAAATCTATTTAAAAAAAGAGAAACATTTTAAATTATTCTCTTTATCTTAAAAGAAAATCATTTTATTCTCTTATAACAACGCACAAATACTCTTGTAATAACAACCTGTTTGCATTAGTCATGCTCTTATTATAGCACGAATAACATGAAGCCAAGAGAATTTTCAATATTATGCGTATAAAAGGACGAACTAAGCATTGAAACAACTTTAGTCCTAACTCAACTGTCGGCAAAAAAACATAAATAAACGTTGCGGTATACGAAAGTTAATAAAAATATTGTACTTGATGTTATAATAAAAAAAGCAAAATTCAAAGAAATTTAGAAAAAAAAAATTGTAATTTTCGAATATCAAGAAATAGAAAATAATATAAAACAAAAATTATTGTAAAATTTATACAAATATTTCTTTGAAGTAAAATATAAATATTAAAAAAAAATATATTTAAAAAAAAGTTTACACAAAATAAAAATGGTTTAAAATTAGAAAAGCAGTTTAAAACCCAAAATAAGTTTTAGTGAAAAATTTGTTTTTATAAGATTTTTTTTCTTTTAATTAACATAAAAAGAAAAAAGTAAAGCTTAACAAAGTTAAAAATGTCGTTAAAAAATCACAGCCTATTGGCACTAATTATGCCTTTAATTACTATAACACTCTTAATGACCTGTGGTTTTGTCAGTTTTACACAAGCCAGTGTTATCAGCGATATGAATAATATAATGCGCGATATTTCGACAGAAGTTAATACAATGTCACCATCACCAACAACTAGCACGACGGGTACATCAACAACTATACGACAAATGATTTTACGAAATAGTAACGGTATAAAGGATAATAATGCCGGTAATAATTTTGCTAGTATTAACGATGATGATAGCAATGACGACAGTATCTCATATAATGAACCATCAAGTGCTGAACTTTTACGTTTTGTTAACGATAACGATAACGACAATGATGATAATGATAATAATGATTTTAGTGATGTTAGTGTTTATAATGACAAAAATAATAATGATAATAAAAATATTGATAATTATGATAATGAAATCAAATTTTCAAATAATAAAAATAATTATCAAACAATAAATGTTAATCATAATGAAAATAATAACAATAATGATTATATCGAATCATTAAATCTGAGAGATCAAGTGCGTTTATTATCGAAACAATTAAATGTTTTAATGAATCGACGTCGAGAGGATTATGAACTATTGGAGCGTAATTTACGTAAATCTCTTAGGATTACACAAAATAATCAACCACAAAAACAACAACAACAGAAACAGGAACAGCAGCAACAATCAATTTCAAATGATTTGGATTTACGCAATGAATTGGAAAAATTGAGGTTAGTTCGTATTTGTATTGGTATTGTTTATTATTTTTTTTTGTACTTTTCTCTTTTAGTCTTTTGCTATTTCCTGGATTATGCCGAAAGTAGTTTAGTTTTTCTTGTTGTTTCTGTAGAATAATAGCAGCAGTAATAATAAAACTCTTAAATTAATTCCTGTAACTTATAAAAGTTTTGTAGGATATTTTTAGTGTAATTTACATGTACATTAGAGTATCTTGTAGCAAAAAAAGCTTTACTAAAATCCCTCAATGGATGCATAAAAATTTGCTTTAATATAAAAAATAAATATTTAAGAGCATCTCCAGTTCCCTGCTAATGTTTGAAAGTAACGGGTCTAGTACATATTTTTGAAATAATGTATTGAAATGGGTATTAAAAATTTAAGCCGGTTATGAAAAAAATTAAATGAAACATTTCGCCAAAATGTTGGTCGATAAAACCTCATTTTAGATAAAAATCTTTTAGTGTAACAAAATTCTAAAATATTACAAAATATTTTTCGTCAACAAGTCTTAACATTTTTGAAAAAAACTCGAAATGTTTAATTGCTGGTAGGGAACTGAGTTTGAATATAAATATTTTTTTTTAATTTTTCCGTATTCTGTCTATCAATGTGCAGCATTAAAGGTGTTTTCCAACATCGCAACCCTAAAATACCCTTCCTCGTGACACTCTAATGTATATACATATAAAAATAATAAGCATCAAATTGTTTTATATGTAGGTATTTCCATATATAAGATTTTTAGTTTTCCTGAAAATGTTAAAGTCCACATAATTTCCAATTAAGTTATATACATATGGGATTTATTTAAACATTTATTAAACATTTTCCTATACTGAACCAAGAGTTTTTCATATTTTAAAGCAAATTAATTATTTTGTTTTTTATTTGAAGCATACTTTTAGGGGCAAAAAATAAAAGTGTTAAGGAACTTTAGCAAAAAAAAAAAAAAAAAAANNAAAAAAAAAAAAAAAAAATCGGATGAGATCATTGTTTTTGATAGAATCAGAGCAAACCTTATTATAATTACGACAAAAAATCTTTTAAATTATAGCATTTTTTCAAATATTTGATTTTGTAGAAACATTTTTAATAAATTGGGTGAAAGGGAATTCGAATTTTAATTGTGATTATATAAAAAATACTATATTAAATAAAATAAATGATTATTAAAAAAACTATTCTTTTATTTTCACAAAAATGTTCTGTCCATAGTTACTGTGGCCCTTACCATAAATAATTTTTGCTATATACTTGATATAGGGTATCATAAAGTCATAATAGAGAAACTTTTATTTATTTATTTGTTTTTGGAATTTTTTTGTTCATATAATCTTAGTGAAAATTAAATACTATTGTAGTAGTTGCTATTTGCTTTAACCTATAAAAATATTGTTATTTTATTGACTTTGATGGACATTTAGTTTTGAGGATTTTTTTCATAAAATATTCGCAAATATATACACGTATGTGAAACCATGCATAATTGAATAAAAATTGTTTATACATATATATGTGTGTCTATCTATAATATACACTTTAAGCCATCTATCTATACATACACTAAAAAGACTTATACATAATTCCCTATAGAATATAGATATATGTACATATATACATGTTCATTCTAGTTTAAATGGCAGCCATTATTATACGCTAAATACATGCATATTTTAAGGGATTTAAATCAATTTTATGATGCTAAAAGCAAAATATTTTATTTTTACATAACTTGGTTTTGTCATAGACTTGTAAAGGCACTAAACTAAATTGGATTTACAGAATTTTTAATAAAAATAATTTTCTTTTAAGTATAAATATTTCCAAGGTATTAAAAGGCTTAAATAAATGTGTATAAGAGAATATATATAATTAAGGTAATTGAATTGTTAAAGCATACATTTAGGCATATAGCCTATATAAGTAGTTGTATAGTTATATGTTTTATGTAACATTGTTTTTACTTTCAATATTTTTTTTTTGTGACATTTAATTTATTTTTCTGTCATCTTTAACAAATTAGTTTCCAATTGAAATAAGGTTTCTTCCGGCAATTTATTTTGTTCATTTATTTTGTGTCTATATGTAAATGTATCTCTTTTTGTCTAAATGTTTACAACAGGTTTAAAATTGTTTTTGTAATAATTGCTATAAATATCCATTATTTTATATCCGTTTCCTTTTTAAATATTTTAGTAATGTATTATTTTCTTTGTAATACAAAATATATATCTGTTGTTAAATAGTCATTGTTTTGCAAATTAAAAAAAAAAAAAACTTTTAACAATAAATAAAAAAATACATTTAGAAAAGGTCAATTTATAAAAATACAATTGTCCATTATTCATCTTTACAGGCATATAAATAACCCAGCAAAATATTGTATTTAAGTTATAAACATTTTATTACAATTACAAATTTTTTAATATTATTTAACTTAAAACACTCCCTACAAAAAAATGGAACAAAAATATTATTTTAATATTTGTAAGAAATATCCAAACAAATTTCAATTTAATTAAAGAAAAAATATGTTATATAAAATCCTCTTCTTATATAAAATCATTGTACTTTTTTCACTGGGGTTGAAAAAAATTACTGAACCAACAAAAGGGATAGAGAAAATAAAAACTTTGTTTTTAGTTCTCTTTCATTTCATTATTTGGCAATAATGTTCATAATAATAGAAAGAAATTTCGAAAAGTATTAAAAGCAATAATTTAACAAAGTTTTAAATAAATATCGTTAAAAGGTTAAAAAGAAATAATAACAATAATACAAAGTATTTGCTTGTTAAGCCAACAAATAAATACTTAACATACCTTAAGGGGCTTACAAAATGTTGCCCTAAAACTATGCTTTAAACAAAACTTATTTATGTAAAAATATAAATTATATATACTTTATCGTATATATATTTCTACACTAAAAATATCTGTCTATTTTTTGCACCTGTTAAGAATTATCAGCTGTTAAATTGAATTCAAATAATTCAAAGAATTCTAACATAATTTAAAGAAAATTAGAAATTCTTATTAATTTTCTATTGCCTTTGAATTTTAATATAATTAATTAACATTTTATATAATTGCTTTTATTTTTAGTAAAATGATAATAAATCATAAGAATTAATTTATTTATTATTTAGTATTTCATAACGATTATCAAGCCTTTGATTATTTTATGTTAAAAACTTTTGTAAAATTTGAGGAAAATCGTTTTAAAATCGCAAAATTGTTTATATTAGTAGCTGCTAATATCTGTCTCTTAATATGTTTTTTTCGTTATAACTCAGTATCATAATTAAATAAATTTAGTTTTAAATAATACCTTTAATTTAAGACTACTCACGAAAGTAGTTGTGCCTGTCAGCCCGTCTGTTGAAATCATGTTATTCAGGTTATTTATAGAGCATACTTTTTGTCGGTCTAGTGTATTTGTTTATCTGATAATTAAGAATATAACATATTCTTCATTTAAATTAATAACATATTCTTCATTTAAATATTTTTATCAATAGTACTTAACCTCATTACAATCTATAGTTATATTATAACCTCCATTAAGATTTCTATAGTCTATAAATATCATTCATATCATTCATATTAATTATGTTTACTTATTCATAATGTTAAGGGTTTGAAATAAAATCGCTAAATAAAAACTTTTTATTATATATACAAGCAGCCCCTGAAGATATGCTATTATTTATATACACTTATTATGCAGCAGTTATGGTGACAGTTTCCGTAGTAGGAGTTTTACTTGCTAAGTTTGAGATTATTACCTTCACAAGTAGAAAAAAACTTGTGGCTGACTCAGGCGCGTATCCACGGGGAGGGAAAAAAGGAAATTTCCCTCTCCAAAATGAAAATTCTTAATGAGAAATGTTTACTAAATCAAGAAATT
>MINK01012826.1:0-19131 GCA_001735545.1 Phormia regina
TAGATATAACTATTTTGAATTATTTTCAAGATATTTTAATTCTAATGATTGACATAGAATTTTCTCTTATATTCTTATTTTAAAATCAAACTAATAATATATATCATCACAATACATTTACAATTTGCTACTTATGTGACGTCAATTTCATACCAGAAAAAAACCTTTGAATCAGCTACCGCAACGAATAAACAGTAGTAGCTGCTAACAAGAGGGTTTCTCAATAAAACTATTTTAGTTCAATAACATCATTGATTATTTTATCGATTTGTGCTGTTTATTGTTTTTAGTTTTTAGTTTTTTCATTTTTTGTTTTTTTTTTTTCAAGTTGCTTTAGTTTTGTTTTTAATTATATTTAGTTTAATTAATATTTTTTATAGATCAATGATTGTTCGATTTACTTTTTAAGTTTTTGTTATTTTCTTTTTAAGGTTTTTTGGTTGCAAATAGGCCATTACTAATTATATTTGAATAATTTAAATTAATTTTGGTAATATAACTAATAAAATACCACTTAACTACAAATTTAAATTTTAAAACATATGACCTGAATAATTTTAAGTTTTATGTAAATATAATTATAGCGTGGGATATTGAACACTTGGTAAAAATGTGACTGACTAATTTTTAGATAAAGAAAATAAAAAAAAAAGAAAGTGACACCTTCACATAGAAAAATTTAGGTTGAAAACTATAGACCATATTTGATAGTATGTACTATAGACTATTTCTATAGTCTATATTATAGACTACTTGATAGTTTATACTATAGACTTAAGTCTAAATCAAAGACTATTTTAAAGTCTATATTATAGACTATTTAATAGACTATTTAATAAACTATACTATATAAAATTTCTATAGTCTATACCATAGACCATTTTTATAGTCTAAACCATAGACTATTTTTATAGTATATATCATAGAATATTTGATAGTCTTTATTATAGACTATTTAATAGTCCATATTATAGACTATTTAATAGTCTTTTTTATAGACTATTTGATAGTCTATATTATAGACTATTTAATAGTCTATTTTATAGTCTATTTGGTAGTCTATATTATAGACTATTTGATAGTCTATTTTATATACTATTTGTTAGTCTATATCATAGACTATTTGATAGTCTATTTTATAGACCATTTGATAGTCTATTTTATAGACTATTTTAAAGTCTAAATTATAGACTATTTTATTGTCTATATTGTAGACTATTTTTATAGTCTAAGGTATAAACTATTTTTATAGTTTATATTATAGAATATTTTTATAGTCTATGTCATAGACTATTTGATAGCCTATATTATAGATTTTTTGATAGTCTATTATATAGACTATTAATTAGTCTATTATAGACTATTTGATAGTCTGTATTATAGACTATTGGTTAGTCTATATTATAGACTATTTTCTAGTCTATGTTGTTAATTATTTGATAGTCTATATTATAGACATTTTACATTTAGAATGGATTCGTCTGTGTCCTATAGTAGAGATTATAGAATACAGAATAGTTGTGGGTACAGAATAGACCACAGTTCAGACTAAAATAAAAGTTAGAGATTCATCTATATTAGGCACTAGAGAATATACAAAGTTACGAAAGGGTCCTATTGTTTCCTTAAAAATTTTTGAGCTGCAGCTGTAACTTTTAAGAATAATTTTCTCTTCCCTCTTGTCCTTTGTTCTCTTTTATAGTGCGGTTTATTTTAATGTTTTTCTTTTTATATCTTAAATGTTAAAGATTATTGAACCTTTTGTAAATAACAACAACAAAAAAAAGTACCAACAACCACAAAAACAAAGCTAAGAGAAATAAAACTAAACTTATATATTTTATTGACGTCAATATATTTGTATTTATAACAAATTGTAGTTGTAGTTGTTGTTATTTTTGTTTCTTTATCTGTTAAATTTCTAATTGAATTGTTAATTACTTGTGAGACATTTGTTTCTAATATTCTGAACAATTGAGTTTCTTTTTCTTCTTGAATTGAGGTGTAAACATTTATTTCGTTGTTGTTAGTTTGAAAGAAATTTGATAGACAAGTAGATTTAAAAGAAAAAAAGAAAAATATTTGATTTAATATGGCTGTCATAATGAAAACAACAAAAAGGGGAGGTGTTGAAGGGAAAGTATTTAGACTGGAGGTCTAAAAACATAGTTACATTTTAATAATGTTATGGTTTATATCAAACATGTGTATGTTGAGGCTTTTCTTTATATTGCAGCATCCATTTTCTTATAAATTTGTTCGGCTGGCAATTATATTTGCTTTTATTTTTCTTATATTTTGAAATTTATTTGTCATTTTTTCATTTCTGTTAATTTTTGTTATGTCATTTTTGACATGACAAAAATGCGTTTTAAAACTTTTTTCATATTATTAATTTACTTATTGTCAGTCAGTTAGTTCAGTTGTATTTAATTTTAAAAGTTTGTTCTTTTATTTTACTCTGCTTCAAAAACATTTAAACAACTTTTTTTTTGTCCCTAAAAATAAATCCTGCTGCAAGTACAAAGTGAAAAGAGGGGAAATGAATGCAAAAAGAAAAATCCAATAAAATGTCAACATAAGTTTGTTGTACGTCAGTTGTCTTAAAAAAAAAGAAAAGAAAAAAACGTATAGCGAGACGAAAATAAAATCGATTAGTTTTTAATTCATTTTATTTTCAAACGAATTTTACAGCAAGTATTATTTACACAATTAAAATATAAAAAATGGTTAATAAAAGAAAATAAAATACAAAAAAAAACCTTTAGGAAAAATACTGCTGCTAAGTAAGACTGAGGGACTAATAGTCAACATTTTAAAATCACAAAGAAAAATGTCATGTGTTTTTTTTTGTTCACAGAAAGGAATGATATCAGCTGATATTTAAAAAACTTGTTTCATTTGCAACAAATAAATAATATCAGTTAAATATCATTTGCAACAATTTAAATGACTTGTAAAATGCAGGAGATATTTAAAATATTTAAAATTAAGATTTTTGGGAGAAATATATAAATTATTATGTCAAGCAATATGTTATAACATTAAAGCAGAAATCATTGTACTGATGGATCGTTACAGTTTGTACTATTAGACTATTTAATATAATATTCTATAGCCATTTTATAGACTATTCTATAGACTATTTTATAGCCTATTCTATCGACTTTTTATAGTCTATTCTATAGTCTATTTTTTAGTCTATTCTATAGACTTTTTATAGTCTATTCTATTCACTATTTTATAGTCTATTCTATAGACTATTTTGTAATCTATTCTATAGACTATTTTGTAATCTATTCTATAGACTATTTTATAGTCTATTCTATAGTCTATTCTATTGACTATTTTATAGTCTATTCTATTCACTATTTTATAGTCTATTCTATTAACTATTTTATAGTCTATTTTATTGACTATTTTATAGTCTATTCTATTCACTATTTTATAGTCTACTCTATAGTCTATTTTATAGTCTATTTTATAGACCTTTTATAGCCTATTCTATAGACTCTCTTATAGTCTATTCTATAGACTATTTAATAGTCTATTCTATAGACTATTTTATAGTCTATTCTATAGACTATTTTATTTCTATTCTATAGACTTTTTATAGTCTATTCTATAGACTATTTTATAGTCTATTCTATAGACTATTTTATAGTCTATTTTATAGTCTATTCTATAGACTATTTTATAGTCTATTCTGTAGACTAATTTATTCTGTCTATTCTGTAGACTATTTTATAGTCTATTCTATAGACTATTTTATAGTCTATTCTATAGACTATTTTATAGTCTATTCTGTAGACTAATTTATAATCTATTCTATAGACTTTTTATAGTCTATTCTATACACTATTTTATAGTCTATTCTATACACTATTTTATAATCTATTGTATAGACTATTTTATAGTCTATTCTATAGACTATTTTAAAATCTATTCTATACACTCTTTTATAGTCTATTCTATACACTCTTTTATAGTCTATTCTATAGACTTTTTATAGTATATTCTATAGACTATAGTCTACTCTATATACTACTATAGACTATTTTGTAGTGTATTTAATATTCTATTTTGTTGTGTATTCTATAGACTATTTTGTAGTCTATAGACAATGTTGTAGTCCATAGGCTATTTTATAGTATATTCTATAGACTATTTTGTAGCTTACAGACTATTTTATAGTATGATATATAGATTATTTTTTCGTTTATTCTTCAGACTATTTTATAGTCTATTCTACAGACTATTTTATAGTCTATTTTATAGACCTTCTTATAGTCTGTACTTTAGACTAATTTATAGTCTGGACTGTATACCATTTTATAGTCTAGACTGTAGACTATTATATAGTCTATACTGTAGTCTATTTTATAGTCTGTTCTGTAGACTATTTTATAGTCTATACTGTAGAATATTTTATAGTCTATACTGTAGACGGTTTTATAGTCTATACTGTAGTCTATTTTGCAGTATAGACTGCATAGTTTTTTATGGTCTATACTATAGGCTATTTTATAACGTAAAATTAAAGCAGAAATTTGTAATTGAACATGTTGAATCGTTTAACATATTAATGACAAGATATAAATAAAATTTTGCAAGATTAAAATGCTCAGTTTTTAGCTAGTATTTTTTAAAAAAATTTAAGCTAAATATTTTTGAAAATATGAAGGCATATGGCATGACAAAAAAAATTAAATATCACAAATTTTTCACAAAATTTATCTCTCTTTTATTTCGTATGCAAACTACTATTCGATAAACATATTTATGTCGAGATATAAAGCAAAATATTATAATTAATAATTTTTTATTATTAAAATTAAAAGGAAAGAAAGAAAAAGAGTAAAATATATTAAGCAATATGTCATGACAACAAAATTTCATGTCGAAAAAAAATGTTTACAAAATATTAAAAATATAATTAAATATTTCACTTTCTTGTTCCTTTTTCTACATAATTTTCCTTAGGCTTAAAAATATATTTCCTGTAAACAATTTGTAATATTTTCGTTTCATATTGATTTTTTTATTGCCTTGAATTCTTAGGGATTTCTGTTTCTGTGCTGCTGAATTATGCAAAAATGTAATCTTAAGATTTTATTCTTTATATACATTCACATCATTGTGACAACACACATGTTATGCCAAATTGTGTAATAGTTTTATTACATTCTTTTTTTTGTTCTTTATCTTTGTATGTTTTATAACATTATTTTATATGTATATATGTACATATATATATGATTTTTTATTTCTTTTGGTTTCTCTTAAGAATTTTTGTGCACTTGACGACAGTTTAGTTAGTTTTTCATTTAGAACAAATGCTGCACATCTTTGTCAGGTCTTTGCAAATGATAATCATTTTAAGTAGACAACAACAACTAAAAGGAAAAAGAAATGTGTTTAAATGTAAAGAATTTATTTATTTTTTATTTTTTTTTTATTTCTTACTCTAAGATTGAAGTTTTGATGGCAGCGTTAAAAAGTAATAGAAATTATTTATAAACTTTGTTTTGAATGAAAAAGTCTGAGAAGTTATAAATAAAGTAGAATGAGTTAAAGACTAAACTGAATGAATAGAATAAATTGACAGCAACATAACTGTCAAACTGACCAATAAAAGTTTTTTGTTTCTTTTTTGCTAAATGTCTAATAAATATTAGCTGTCTTAAAACAATTATGACAGACAGATGTCATGAAAACAATTTGTAATGAAATTAAAATATTTTGAAAGAAAAACTAAAAGTGCAGATTTTTGTTTGGTGTATTAACCAAATTTATGGGCTACTATGTAGTATTGTGTCATGAGATATGGCCAACAATAATTAGACGAAGAATTAGACGAACTTGATTCATGTGTCTATATAAAGGTGCGTATCGAACCAAACTGAAAGTAATAGATCAGTCCGCTATTAGTGCCAGACAGATTGGATAATACAAGAATGTATTCGACTCATCACAATGGTGTCACATCTGCCTTGAGCGATTACAGTCTCACATCTTTGCCATACTAAACTCCATAAATACTGTGGATCTAGGATAATCTGCATAGCAACCAATTGGTCCGTTTCCTACCTGCCAGAATCAACTTTGGCTTGGTCATCAGCAACAAAATTTAGCGCAGTATTTGAATGAGCCCTTAGCCAGACTTACACCGCCATCCCATTTAGAAATGCCTAACATTCATGTACCAATTCGGATGTTAAAGTAGGTTCTCACCAACAATAAAATTTTAAAACTTTATAAAGTTTTTAAATATTCAAAATAAATTTTTAAGATTTCTTATTAACCATTTATAATTTTTTCAAAATGATTATGGGTAAGATTGTAAGGCTACAACGCACCATACATAATTATAAGCCTGATGACCACGACGAACAACCACTTTTTATTCCTGCGATTTTACCCCCTGGACAACCCAATGGCTTTTCTACACATGTAGAGGCCAATAGAGTGTGATAAATGTGGAATGTTATATCTCCTTCCCGGATTGACACTTAAACCACCTATCTATACCAGGCGCGGATCCACGGGGAGGGAAAAAAGGAAATTTCCCACTCCAAAATAAAAACGCTTAATGCAAAATCTGTACTAAATCATACAATTTAAGGAAATAGTTAAGAAAATCATTACATTTTCCTCCCCCGAAAAGCTTGAGCTGGATCCGTGCCTGATCTATACTCCATTTGTTGAGTAGGTTTGTTACAGTCTGTATATGGTGGGGTATGGTATCCTGATATATGCCAGTTGCAGACACTACAACATCGTCCTCATGAGCGACTGTTTTAAATTTCAGTGAATTGAGTTTTCGATGCATTGGCATCCCGGCAATATTCTAATGAAATGGAGATTAAACTCTCTCTGAGGAGTGCTCCTGTTTCCTATTATATAAATGGTAATTGCTCCTATCGTGGAGATTATAATTCTATTCGATAAAAGTGTTATCGGCTCTCTTGGGACCTCCGATTTCCATATGAGAGTAATAATCTATTGATGTATTATCAGCTCAGCTCTGAAGAGCCAATTTGATTGCCTCTGGAGCAGGAACCGGCAAATGATCTCTCAGGAGCATACGTGCAAATGTTCTCTCAGGTGCATACGTGCAAATGATCTCTTAATTTTGTCACATCTAATGCTCTTACCTGAGAATAAATTGAAGCAAATTCTTTTAATATTTAATTATAGTTTTTATTAAAGATCATAAATCGTTTAAAAGCAACAGATATTATGAAATTATAGGCTTAAAATTTGTTTCCGTGCACAATATATGAGCGGGATAGTTGTACAAACCAGTGATGGAAAAGTTGATACTATAGTACTTTTTTGATACTATTTAACATTCAAAAGTACCGAAATACTCCTTCGTACCATTTGATACTCTCAAACATTCAGCTGGATACTTAACAATTCGAATTAAACATATAATTGTTCACACTTTTGACTCGTACTTACAATTATTATTACTGAAATTAATGGAATTTGAATGAACACTAACTTTGACTAAATGCCTGGGGCTTCAAGTTCCAAAAAAGATAACACAAGTATTTACAATTATTACCAAAAACTACAAGTTATTAGGCTCGGTAAAGCAAATTGAAATGAAAATGTTCAGATATCAGATAAGGAATTATATTTCAATAAATCTAAAGCTGAAATTTATCTAAATAACAGGGTTATTTTTTGTTCGAATACTTTTCGGTCAAATACTTCTACTGATTTTTAAACTCGATTTCATTTTATGCTGTACTTTTAATGTAATTTAAATTATTTTTTACTATAACATAATATCATTCAATTTCACGGAGTTACGGACAATTTGATGGAGTAACCTTTTTCCCTACAAACACTTTGAATTTCTTTGTTAACACTCCAATGTTTCTGCTGTAGTAACGAGAATAAGGGGGAATAGTGATTTTTCCCCATATGTGTATGATTTCCCAAATCAAACATTTTATTGTGAATTTTGATTTCTTTGATACACGACATGTTACTGCTGTAATCCCTGTAGCATTTGCGACATCGAATTCCTGGTCAGGAAGTTGAAAAATGTCAGACTGTACAAGTGTTTTATCTATTATATAATAATCCTAATTATGAAAAAAATTCAACTGAAGTACGTTTACGTTATTTTAGATTATTTTTTCCTCAAAATCATTGTTTGTGTTTCTAGAACGATCTTGTTGATATTTTATACGTCTCCAGCTAGTTTTCATTCTAATTTTTTTTAATAAAGATTTAAAGCAATTTTCTTTTTATGACACTTTTCTTCCAGAGATGAGGGGATTTTCTCTCAAAATCCTTTCTAGTTTGCCTAAGTCCCACAGCCTGAAGATACCATTTTTCTTCTATTTCCAGGTGTCCAGGAAACTTATTTTGTGACAGGACTATTTTCCTAACAATTGTTTTACATAACCTATAATAGATATCTTGAAAAATTTGAATTTTGTATTTAGATATTTTTTGTTGAATTTTCATTTTAATAAAACCTAGTTATTATATTTCAATGTAATTTAACACACTGCTAGTTAACATAATGACCAATGTAAACTTGTTAACAGAATTGTATATTTTCCCCTAAATCAAACGTAACAAGCCCAAGAGCATGGACGGATTTTTTGCGTGCACAGGCCTTACTATCAGTAAAAAATAAATAATTATCAAAAATTTGAATTTTGGAACTTTGAAGATGAAAAAAGTACTTTTTGGGAATTTATTTTGATACCGTAATATATTTTTATTTTCCATCCCTGTACTAGGGAATATACAAATATTGAATGTGAAATTTAAGAGCTCTGGAATCACTTTTTTAAGGTTCTCTTTATATCAATGAGGCCACAAATGCATATTCTGTGTGATATATTTTTGTAGGATTAAAAAAAATAAATAAATAATTTTATTTTAATTTTTTTTGTTTGAATTTCTTATTTAACAAAAAATAAACAAATATTAATTTTTTTTGGAGGTTAAAAAATATAAACAACTATTTTAAAGAACATTTTTTTTATTTAACGTTGAATAAAAATCTATGTCAATTTTGTTTTCTTCTTCTCCTTGTGTGACCAGACTTTTTTTTAATACATATATATTATTTTTTGTTAATAAAAATATGACTCAATTCGTACGGAAAAACACCTTCTCACGCATTTTAATTTTTTTTCTTTAACGATCGATTGTCTCCATTTTAAATTTCCTGGTGTTTTTATAAAAGACTTGACATTTTGGTTTTTTGTTTTTGTCGTCATTAATTAAAGAATGATCACGAGTATTTGAAATAAAATTAATTTTTATTTTTAAATTAAAAAAGAATTTTTTTCAGCAAAAAAAAAAAAAAGAGTTAAAATGAGAATAAATACAAAATTGTCTTTGAGAATAAATGTTTTTGAGAGTAAATTTTAAAAGAAATCTCTTGTTATTTAATTTTCTGAAATATTTTCAATATTTTCTTTTTTTATGATTTTTTGTTGTTGTTTTAATTTTATTGAAAGAAAGAAATGTATTTTAGTTTAAAATTTTTTTTCTTAATGCCATTTTTTTCGCTTGTTTTTATTTAAATTTTTTTGTTGTTTTTTTTTTTCAATTTTTCGAGGGGTTAAAATTAAACTTATGTATTTAATTGAGTATATTTTCGTTATTTTTTTCGGTTATTTTGTTTTTAAAATGGGAAAAAAGTGATTTCAATTTGTATTACTGCAGTTTTCGTTGAAATTTTGTATCGTACGGTTTAGCAAATTGTTGAAATTCGTTTAATTTTATTAAAAAAAAAGAAGATTTATAAACTCAATTTTGTGAAAAAAAATATATATAGAAAAATTAAACAAAGAAAATTTATTTCTATATTGATTGAAATGAAAACAACTTATATATTTGTTTAGATTTATGAAAAAGAATTTCAAAAATTTTGCAAAAAATAAATAAAAGTTCAAGAAAATTTGTATAAAAAATTGAAAATAAATTTGCATTAAATATTAAACAAAAACAAAAATATATTGAAATTAAATATACGAAAAGTATATTTAATAAAAAGTTCAAGTAAACAAAAAATGTTATAATGAAAATGTTATACAATCTTTAATAATATTAAAAAAGATATTGAAATAAAATTGAAATAAATAACAAATTTTATAAAGAAATTTTGTAAAAAAAAGTGGTTAAAAATACAAAGTTTATTTAATTAAAAAGATAAATTAAAATATTGAAAGAATAAAAAATTTATTAAGAACAAAAAAATATAATAATAAAAAATAAACCGACTCCACCTTTGTCCGGATGTAATTGTCACACAAATTCAGCTCCCTAAGGAATATAGTTTTCTTTTCAAAGTCTAAGTTTCGCTTGACATTTGGACTATACATAGGTTAGGTTAGGTTGTAAGGATGACACCGACAATTTCAAAGTCGGTGCCCATAGAGACCAAGGTGGTCCATTATGATTCCTTAAAAACTATACGCCTCTTCTTCGTGTTTTAGTGCCATCTACACCTTCCATTTTGTTGCCCTTATATATTCAAGGAAATTCCAAGGATTTGTACCTCTGCTGTCAGTCAGTCTCTGAAAGAAAAAAGATCCAAAAGCATTAAATCACCTATTGAATAGGACAGGGCATTCACATAAAAAGTGATAGCTATCTTCTACAGCTTCCCTAGACCACCTACAAGTATCATCTTCTTTAATTCGTAATCTTACCATATGCTTACCAAGAGTATTGTGACCAGTAATAAGATTAATTACCATTCTCACTTGCGTCCTATTCATTTCCAGAAGAATATTAATATATTTTATTTTTTCTTCATCCCATAATTGCTTAGTCTGTATAAAGCTATCAGATTCTTGCCATCGACTTGATCAATCAGTTCTCGATTCATGTTTAATTTTTTTGAATGTCTTGCCATCGACTTGATCAAACAGTTCTCGATTCATGTTTAATTTTTTTGAATGACCAAGGATAGGGGTGGGAAAACTTCTCTTACTGCGTTTTCCTCTAGTATGTGCGCTCCTCTTCTTGCCAATTTATACGCTTTCTCATTGCCTAGAATATTCTTATGGTCTGGCACCGAGCAAAGATTTTGTTATGTACATATCATCAGGATCATTCTCGAGCCTGAAGCCATTATATGTTTGTAAAAACCATATTACCTTTATGCAGTTTTTTCCCCCAAAAAATCTAGAGTCTATGGTGAATAAGTCGTATAAAAAAAAGCATTGTGAATCCTTGCAGCCATTATATGGTTGTTGAAAATTATGTTATGTTTATGTGGAGATAATAATATTATAGATTTATAAGAAACATAAAATTTGCTAAAATAAACCTCTTTACACTGACTTCCTAGCAAAAATCTATAGCTTAAGATAAAAAGTCTTAATTGACAAAAAATTCTCCATCTCTGAGGCCATTATATGATTGTGAAAATTGGTTAAGTTTATGCAGTAACCATAGTATTATAGTATTATTAGAAAAATAAAATTTGCTCAAATAAAGCTAGCCACCAACGACTTCCTTTGCAAAAATTTAGGGCCTTTGCTAAAGAAGTTGTAATTGTTGATCTATGCATACATAATATGATTATGAGAACCATATTGCATTTATGCAGTGACCATAATATTATAGAATTATTTTAACAATAAAATTTTCTACAATAAACCTTTCAACAAAGACTTTCCTCTAATATTTAAAGCCTTCACTAATGAAGTTAAATTGGAAAAGAAATAAGGAGTTTATTGTTACCAAAATTACTTTTAAAGATTCTCCAGACACTTTTCCAATTTATCAGGATATATTTTTGCCGGTTATATCTCTAGTAAAATTTAAGTAGAATATTTTAAAATGCTCTGTATATTATTATTATTTTCTTTGAAATGAACATAGAAAAATTTAATTAAATTCCATATTAATGTCCACCCTTTGCATTACTTGGGGTTAAAGAATTTTGAACGAAAGATTTTTATTTTACTAAATAAAAAAATTTTGATTTTCCACTACATAGGTGATCATTTTAAACCCCTTTCAACCAACAAAGGGTTAAGCTCAAAACTAATTTTGATTTTCCACTAAATAGGTGATCATTTTAAACCCCCTTGTAACCAACAAAGGGTTAAGCTCAAAACTAATTAACATAAATATGATTTAGATTTATGGATATTTTCTAAATATTTTTGTGGCTATTTGCAGCATTTTTTTTTGGGCCATTAAAACTACAATGTTTATAAAAGCAACTAAAAATAATATAATTTGCTAAAGGAAAAAATATTAACTAAACATTTTAATAAATACAAAATTTCAGAAAATATATAAACATTTTTATGATAGAAAATAAATTGTGCGTTGTATTTAAAGTGAAAATTTTTGTGCTAAACTATAAACCACGAAAATTAGAAAATAAAAAAAATTAAAAAGGAACAAAAATTTAAATTAAAAATTAAAATAAAAAAAAAATTAAAAAATAAAAAAAAAAGAAAAATTTAAACAAAATATAAAATAATAAAAATAAAATTTTTTAAATTATAAAAACAAATATATAAAACAACGAATATTTTATATAAAAATAAACCAATATGTCTGCCGCTGCTTTATGTTTTTGGCAAAATTCTTCAACAACTTCCACAATGCCCGATAGTACTACCAGTCCCACCTCAAATATGACTTTAACACCAGAATCACCTTTGGCTTTAAAAAATAATCTTAACAATAATATGATTAGCAATAACGCTCAAATGAGAAGTCAACAACAACTACATCATCAAAATAAAAATATAAACTACAATAATAATAACAACAACAACAATAATAATAATAACATTTACCATAATTTTATCATGCAAAAAAATAATAAACATATTGATGATTGGGAAATGCAAAATAATGGTATAACACATCTAAATACTCATCACAACAACAATAATAATAATAACATCAACAACAATGCAAACAAAAACAATAATATTATTGTTTTAGATGACAAACATCATGATCTACCCAATTCGGTGCGTCTTATTGAAGGTGGTAGTCATGATCATATTGATAATAATAATGATCATGATAATGAGGTCGACGGTGTTGGTAATCGACTCACTGAAGCTGTTAATAGTTTGGAAACATTTTGTGATGATAATTGTAATGATCATGATCGTAATGCAAATATTATTGATTCAATGATGATTGTTGATCAAGAGGTGGCCCGTAGTCATCAGCTGCTTAGAAATTGTAGGTGTTTTATTTATTTTTCTTTAATTTGTTTATTCATATGTGATATCTTGTTCTTGTGTTTATTTTTCTTATGTCATTTAAGTTTTTTTTTTTTTCTTATTCTTTGTGTTGAACATAAATTTTTTGGCAGTTTTATATAGATTGTGTAAAAAAAACATCTGCATTTTTGTTCTTCTTTCTTATTTTAATGTTTATTTAAACAAAGAACTTTGAACACACAGAAAGAAAAATATTGGCAAAATGATAAATTGGTTCTTTTTTGTTTTGTTTAGAAAATAATTTTCTGAGTTGTCGTTTTATTTTTGTATATAACACGCCTCCTTTAGTCACGGGACTATTATAATTTAATTAATTTATTTAAATGTTTAGAAGATAAAATCATACTATTCATTTCAAAGTTAGAAATAAAAATAAATGTCTTGATATTTGTTTTTAAATTGTGACAGATATTAGACGTTCAATTAGTGAGCCTGATATAATTTGATAATATTCGGACTAGATCCATAAAATTAAACCGATTAAAAAAATTACATATTCATATACAAGTAATCAGTATCGCTTTTAAGACGTTGTATATCCGAGGTGTCCAACTTTGGGATCCTGTGGACTCGCCCCCTGTAGCTCATTATGGTTCAAGTTTAATATTTAAACTCTTCTACTGCTCTTCTATAACTATGTGATATTTTTTGGAAATCGGAATATCCGTTCCGAAATAATTATTTTATTTTCAGTTCGCAAATTATTACTTCCATTTTTTTTTTGTGAAAGTTTTACAAATAAGTCTACAACTCCTAATCGGCAGCTTGGATTCTCCTAATATTTACTTTGTCTTAGCAGAGGAGTGTACAATGTTAAGTTTGGAAGGGCTACACCTCATAGCTTTCAGGACAAATATGTTTAAAAGTTCGATTAAGGAATATTAGAAGGCATATGACTATGAGCGAGACAATTAATTCGACAAGGGATAGAGAATTGAAAATTTGGCATTAATTTGTAAGGGAACTAAAAATGAGACTAAGAGAATGTTTGACACATGAAATGACTCTTCGATATGGTGATCATGCTCATACTTATTTTTTTGTAGAGTAGAGCGGTGTGAAGACGATAGAAATATCTAATGATTAGGTTTTGAATAGGTTTGCTTACTGCTATACCATCGAAAGTTTTATTTATTCTAATAAATTGGCTACCCGTTGACCTTATAGTCGAAAAGATCGTAGGGACTAGTCTCAATAATAAAAGTGCTTCAAATAATGGCTAACGTTATATGACCCAATCTTGAGAACCGTATTAGTTGAGCTTTATACTGATATATGGAAATCTCCTGATGGGTTTTTATATTTCCTTAAAATTTCCAAATAACTATAGTATTTTTCAGAAAGATAATAACCATTTATAGAGCGATCAATTGTAAGTTATCGGTTGTTTCTACCCTTTCTTGTTAGAAGATTTTCAATACCAATGCTAATTGATCCAATCTTAACATATTAGTTGAGCTTTATACTAATGTAAGTAAATCTGCTGAAGAAAAAAATTTCCGGAACACTATAGTATTTTGCAGACAGATATTAACCATTAAGAGAGCGATAAATTGTCAGTTAAATAGTAAATAAATATATTATAATACTGGACATTCAAATTTAGAGGTGATGTCTAAAATGTACTTATATTAGGTTATGCTATTTGGTTTCCCTCTTGAAATGAAATAGATCAAGTGGTTAGTGTACACCAGAGTGTCTATGGGACCCATGATTTTAAAATCGCTGGTGGGGAACTGAAGGCCAATGTTAATTTTTTTTTTTAATATTTTCCCATATTCAGTTCGTGGGGTGCTCCTACATCGAAATCCTTTGATCCTTGCAGATCAACGATGATACTCAAGTACTTTCAGAGAATAGTTTAATGAAGGAAGACAAAATGAATTCAAATGTTTCATCACGAGACAAATATAACCTCATTATTATCAAACATAATCAAACCACTTAATGGGAATGTCAAGACGTTACTTAACCACTTCTGACGTCATTGTTACAGGGTACTAATGTATAAGTTGTAACGAGAAGAGAAGTCAGTGACATAAAGATATCTACCTTTATGTCACTGACTCTACCTTACAAATATTAAGATAGCAAAATGTTTTAGATCGTTTACCTAGAGAAAAAAGTTGGTTACGGTATTGTTACTAGAACTATATTATGTTATAATTTTTCTCATTTTATTTAATTTTAATTAAACTTTGTTTATGATAAAAATATTTTTGTTTAAGTCTTATTATAAAATGTTTACATTCAACAAAAATATTATTATATAGTTGATTACAAAAATGTTATTTTTACCTAAAACGAAAATATAATTAGTAATTAATATGTAAAATAATATCATAAATAAAATATCAACTTTTTTGATGACTATGACTTAGATTAAGACTATAAATGTGAATAGTAGGCCATATTAATTTGATAACTTACAACATCAATGGCAAAACTCTTATTCCCTCCTAAGTCTTCACAATCATAGTATCAAGAGGCCAAAATATCACATAAACCTCAGTCGAGAAGATTGCATAACAATGGCGAGAATGAGATTCGGAAAGTCTTTAATTTATGTTAAAGACTATTACGAAAATGAACAACCAGTCATATGCAGAAATATGTAACACTGAATTAAACGTAATACATATTTTAAGGGAATGTTGTATATCAGCAACCACTAATAGTATAGACGATTTACTAGATTGTTGAAATCCCGATAATACTAAAATTATAAAATACTGTCTATATAAACAGAACATCAACGAAATTTAAACCTATTAGCGCATTATGGTCATCGTTACCTTGCGTTTTAATTCTATAATATTTTATAAATTTATTTGTAAAATATGTTGTAAATAAATAAATAAATGAATAGTAGGCGTTCACACATGGCAAGATTACAACAATATAAATATGAATAGTACCACTTCCTAGGCGAGAGAGTTAAATAGAATGTAAAATTATTATTCCCTTCTATCTCTCTCCTCTCCTATGAACTCAGAATTACGAAAGATAAATTACTCTGTGTGAACCTCTACCTAGTGTGAACCTCTACTTAGTGTGAACCTCTATATAGTATTAATAGCATTAACTCTGCGTTTAGACTATAAAACGGAATTAAAATTAAAACTAATATTTGATAGAGCATAAAAATATAATCAAAAATAAGACAAGAAATGAAACTTGGAAAAATTGAGGAAAAAATATTATGAAGTATTAATAAGAAGTAAGAATAAGAATCAGGAATACGAAATATTCAGGAATAGTAGTAGGAAGCAAAAAATGTTTGGGACAAGTAAAAAAAATAAATATGTTGACGGGAAATTGAATTTAAAGTTGGTTAATGATTAATACGACTTAGGATTAGACGATACATATGAAAAGTAGGCGCTCACACGTGGCAATTTTTCTTGCTACTATTCTGATTACAACAATATAAATATGAAAAGTAGGACTTTCTAAGGGAGAGAGTTAAAGATAATATAAAATGTATTATTCCCTTCTCCTCTCACTCCCTTTCTCTCTCTCTCCTATGAACTCAGAATTGCTAAAAGATAAATTGCTCTGTGTGAACCTCTACTTAGTATTAAGATAATAGGATTAGTTCTGCGATTATACTATAAATATGAATTGAAATTAAAACTAATATTTGATAGAGCATAAAAATATAATCAGAAATAAGATAAGGAATGAAACAAGGAAAATCTAAGGAGAAAATATTTTGAAGAGACTAAAACTAAGAATCAGAAATTCGAAATATATAAATATTCAGGAATAGGAGTAGGAAGCAAAAAAAAAAAAAATACGACCAGTTTTGTGCATAAGAACAAGGGGAAGCATTGATATTTGGGAAAGTATTGAAAACCTTACGAAGTTACATGTTCAGAAAGATATAAAGGACTAGGAAATCTGGAAATAAAATTAAAAAAAAATTAATTCTTTAAATTCGAGTAGGAAAGGTTTCTAGTAGGTATTTAATAAATTGAATGAAAATAAATAAATAATAAAAATAAAAAACTAATATTTTGATTTATAATTTTAAATATATTTTAACTTTTTTAGCAAACTTTTCAAAGTAGATTATTTCTAATCATTTAATTTTTTATTTCCTTCTACATAAAAGGGACTATGGTAAAAGTTTTCCACTAAATATTGTGCAATATTTTTTGTTGTCTATATCTACAACAACAAAACTATTATGTATTGTATAAAATATATAATTTTATTTCAAAAAAAAAAAAAAAATAAAAATATCAACGACATACATAATTTTTATTTTCTCACTACAGACAAGATAAACATAGAATTAAGAAATAATAAAAAAAAATAAAATAAATCTGTCATTTATATGTCTACCTAAACGGTAAACGAGACTTTTTGGCATCCACTAGATTTAGGTGAATGAGTATTATTTTTATAGTTGTTGCTATAGCTGCTTATGTTGTTGTTTTTATCTTTTGTTTCTATCATAATTATAAAAACCAACCATAATATTCTTCTTTCAAAAAAAAAAAAAAAATGTGTTACAATAAAATTTGTCTTTCTTTTTTAAAAGAAGCGAAACGAAAAAAAAAACACTTGTTACCCCCTTTTTAGTTAAGTCATTAGCGGAAATATTTTTTTTTTTTTCGTTTTGTAAAGATTAGAAGATATAAATTTGAAAAGAATTTAAAACAGACAAACAGACAACTGTAACATATAAATTTAATATAAAATTTAAAATAAAATTGAATTAGGAAAAAATATTAATTTAAAAAAATTATTAAAATTTTTAAAGATTTTTATTTGTTTTCTTCTTAATTAATTATTAATAATAATAATTTTTTTATTAATTTTATTTATTTTAGTATCTGCAGCTTATGTATCCAGTGCGGCCGCTGTCGTAGAGGCTGGTAGTGGTGGTGGACGTCAACGTCATGCTCCACTCTATGGCCGTTTTGTTGGTGAAGAAGAGCTTCCTGCTACACATCGCGATGTTATGCATCATGTAAGTTATTTTTTTTATCACTTTTTTAAATTTGTTTTAAACAATATTAAGCCTCTTCTAAAAGTCTTTTTAATGATGTTATCGTATAGGTTTTACATAGATCCATTAAAGTTTTTATTTTAGAACTTAATATTATATATATTAAAACTCCAATTGCTGCTATTAAAGTGTAATTTTAACAAGATTTTATCATCTTTAATGGTCTATTCACAGATTCATTTATATTTTTTATATTAATATGAGCATAAACTATAGTCCTTTAAAAGCTTTAATTTAAATTACTCTTAATGCCTGACAATGGCAGAATTGTAGGTCCTTTTATAGCCATTCTAACAACATCATTTATAGATCATTATTTAGAACGATTTGTAGTTTTTAATACTCTTCACCACAGCTGTAAAGGGTTTAAGTTTGTCATTAAGTTTATGATTTCCTCTATTTTCATGGTAAAGCAAAAATATTGATATTTTCTGAATCCTTGTAAGAAAAAATGACGATAGGGCCAATTTTGTCTGTCCGTATGTCGGTTGAAATGGTGTTTATGAAGCCCTCCCATAACTGACATATATAATATATACCTCAAACAATTGGAAATCCTTTCAAGAATTTTGTTATTGAAATTCCCGAAAATTGCTTTATAAATGGCGGATATATATCTGTCCGTGTGTCGGTTGAAATGGTGTTTATGAAGCCCTTCCATAACTGACCTCAAACAATTGGAAATCCTTTCGAGAATTTTGTTATTGAAATTCCCTTTAAATTCGGTTTTAGAATTTCTCTACATTTCTGTTAATACTACACGCAAAGAAAAAATATGGTTCAGGTGACCATAAACTAAGAGCAACATACTATGATTGTAATATATGATTCCAGGTTACCATAAGTATATTTGTATGT
>MINK01012830.1:0-11649 GCA_001735545.1 Phormia regina
AATAAAATATTCTTCATATGTAACATTAGAGTAAATAATCCAAATATCAATGTAAAAACCAATCAAATCAACGATCAAAATCATAAATAAACAATTTGTTGCACTGACACTACAATTATTATGGCAACATGGGTCATTCGATAAAAAAATATAACAAAAAACAAAAGTGTTGACAAAGCAAAAAAAACACAAATTTGCTCACATTATTTTATGACCAAATTTGACCAACATTTTCTTTTTGTTTCATTTATTTCACAGCATCAAAAAATTTCCTTAAAAGAAAAACTTTCACTCTTATTATTTGTTGTTTTGTTTTTGTTCAGAGGCTCATTTTTAATGTCATCTTTTAGGTGCCACCACATTGTTGTTTTTGTTGTGGTTTTAACAACAATTTGAGACACTAAAACAGTAACATAAACACACTCACCAAAATATTGTTTGATTTTCATATTCACTTTCTGTCCTCTTAACATACGAAGGATTTTATTTGTTGTTGTTGTTTTTTTTCGGGAAAAACAACACAAAATGTTTGCCAAATATATTAGAAGAGTAAAACAACAAAAAAACTGGTGGAAAATTCAAAACTACAAGAGGTATAAAATCAAACAAACTTTATAGTGGGTTAAAGCACAATTTTTTTCTGTTTAACTGCTGTTGTTGTTTTTTGGTTTTTGGCTCATTTGGGTTTTGGCCAAAAACAAACAACAAACAAACATGACAAACATCATTGAGGTTTCTGAGAAATATTAAGCAAAAAAAAAAACAACCACAAAAAATTGACGATTCACGAATTTCATGTTTAACATTAGGTGGCGGTTAAATGTAGAAGCTTAAAAGTTGTTTTTTTTTCTTTCATTCCATTTATCCATAAAAACCTTTTGGTAAATAAACTCTTACACACTCCTTGCAACAAGCTTTACACATGTATATCTATCTTTCAATATCTGTTGTATATTATGGAGAGTATGTGTTGGTCTGTCTGTCCTTCTGTCTGCCTATCTATGTGTAGTGTGTTGTAGCATGTCACACACAGTTAAAATGGACAATGTCTTATTATTCGTACATGCAACGGCGACATTAAGGGAACAAATATTGTCTAAATACATTATTGGCATGTATACTTCATGGGTCTCTCTTTCTATATATACCACAGTTCATAGGAAGAACAACAACGATTTTGGCCACAAAAGTGTGTTGCAATAAGGTGTTACTTAAGGCAGTAAAAGCCAATGTTTAATAAAATATTT
The DNA here is from genome assembly GCA_001735545.1 of Phormia regina. NCBI lineage: Eukaryota > Metazoa > Arthropoda > Insecta > Diptera > Calliphoridae > Phormia > Phormia regina. The sequence continues at coordinate 1,248 of MINK01012830.1, forward strand.
TAGGGAGCATTTTTTTGAGATATAAATAAATAATATTAATTAAAAATATTTTTAAATTGAAATATTTGTTTTCTATTACTTGCAAATCTAAAATAATTTATACGAAAATCTTTTTATCCGTCTTCGATTTAAAGAATGACAACAACTAGTTGTAGCCGTTGCTCATAGATACTAAATAGGTTCAATATGATTCCTTGTCCTTTGCAACATTGATAATTATCTTGCAGCTAAAGCTAACGCGTAAAATTCAGCTTAAAAGATGGAAAGTTTCCATTTTCAATTCGCTACAAAAAACACCAGAACCAGATACTCCATTTTGAGGGTTTTATTTTCCTCTCAAACCAATCATCCATTGATGGGAAAGTAACATTAAATTCACTTTCTATTACATTAAAAGGAGTGATGTAATCCGTTTTGCAGTCACCCTCTATATCTCTGACTAACTCTGTGTGACGCATCATTCTAGTTTCCATTGAACTTGTTCGCCTTAGTCTACTAAGGATTTTGGCCATTGTTTGTCGTGAATATCCAAAGGCGTAATATTCCAAATAATTTCCAAAATTGAAGCTGCCGTGGTCTTCATCGTAAGACTCAGTATGCTATCCTATTGAGTCTGTTAGAAGTGTTAGCATGTACCTTCTTTGTAATAATTGGCCACTAGACTTGACAGGCATATACTGGCAACTGGTCTTACAATTGCTGTATACAACCAATGCTATAATTTAGGTTTAATCCCTCCCTTCGTGCCAATAACTTTCTGACATGAATACAGTGCATCATACGTTTCCAGTTTAATCTATTGTCTAGATGTATCCCCAGAAATTTCGCAGAGTTGGATAACGAAAGTTTGACTCCATTAAGTTTAGGAAGGTCAATGCTGGGTATTTTCCTTTTTTTTTTCTTTATTAATATTAGTTCAGTTTTCTTATGTTTTACATTGAAATCACTTCTTCTTGCACACATTGAAAGCATATGTAAAGAATTACTTAGAATATCAGATACAGTATCTAGAAATTTGCCCGTTGATAGTATTAGTTATCAGCATATGCCCCTCGTAGCGTTGGCATGTATAATAGATCCTCCCACTTCAGATGTATCTATAGTCTCTGCTTTCGCAATGGCATAATCCAGTCAATTACTTCCTCTTCAATACAAGTCCTAGAGAGTTTACGTTGAATAGCAGAATATTCAATTCAATATCTAGAAAGGCTCCTAATGTGAATTCCTTCATTGAAAGAGATTTCTGAATCTTAGTTTCTTCAACTGACAATTACTTTCAGATATCAATTTCAAAAGATGACAAGGATGATTAATTCAAATTTTAGCTCTTTATTAGATGATGTTTGTTCTTAAAATTATTATTTAATCTGCTGAAACCCATTTTGAATCGCTGTTATAATCATCGTATCCAATTAAAAAATAAAATAGAAATCTAAAAAGTCTAGAATTTCCGAATGTCTGCCACGATTTCCACAAAATTTCACACAGTGTTAGTAGAGGTATAAGCAAGCTTAAGTTTTGAATTTAATTTTTATAGATTTACCATGGGCGGGTCCACCGGGTCCCAAAATTGGACACCTCGTGTACGAACATTTTTAAAAACAAATACTGATTTTTTAATCAGCACAATTCAATACGATCATTAGTTTAGAAGATCGAAGTTCGAAATCCGAAGACTATTCCTAATGGTATTTGCTCTTCGGAGTTAGGCAACTAAGCCATCAATCTTTTCTAATATTGAACTAGTCATCCATCTAGTAAATTGACCACACGATTTTAATTACTTAATGGTGGTAATATTGGCCAGAAAGAAATTAACGAAACTTACGGAAATAATGCCAGATCTTAAACAATCCTCAACTTCAAACTCAATGGTCAGAGAAAGTAAAAAATCACAACAAAGTTGATACTTTTTGCTAGATACAAATAATATTTTCGTTGCATAAGAAGTACCATTCATTCTGGCTCTACATCTTTATATAAATCTAATAAGACTTTCGCATGTGAATTAACGAATGTAAGTTTCGCACACTTCGAGAGTCAGGTAAAGATGAAATGCTTCTTTCTTTATTCTTTTAATACAAGCAGTTTCTAAGAAAAAGCCATTAAAATATTAAAGACCACAATTATTTGATCAATATAAGTAAGGTAGTCTGGGGAGCTATAAAGTGCTATATTTTCAAAACGATGTACGATAAATTTTCTTTAGTAATAAAAACTAATATGTTGGCTTATCTTCAAGCCCTTTTGATCCTGACTATCTACAAGTTAGTTAGTTTTTATTATGAATTTGTGAAGTGACCAAAAACGTCAAAACAACAACATTCCATGGGATAGATTCGCCAAGTAATGGGCGTTTTCCTATATATGATGGTTTTTTATTTTATATTTAAACAGCATTGTTGCTATTTAAATATAAAAAAAAATAATAATATACAACAGTATTAAGTGTTGTCTAGTGTTAATTATCTGCACTATGTGCGTTACTATTGTCAAAATATATTGTTTTAGTTTAGTTTTATTTTATTTGAAAAAAATTTGCATAATTTTCCCATACGAAAACCCAACCAAACAACCAACAACCAATCAACCAGCTAACAAACAACATTTTGATGTTGGACATCCAAAAAAGGAAGTTTGCTGGTGGTATTAAAAACCAAGCAACAACAAAAACAACAATGCCAAAAGGAATCACACTTTAAGTATATTAGTTGCATTTTGTTTTTGGGAATTTTTTTATTTTAAGCAAAAATCAATAGATTGACTTGGATCTCTCTCACTCTCCCCAATGTGTGTATGTTTCTTTAAAAGCTTTTGGCCATTTTAGAAAAGTTATTTAAATTGTTTCAACAATGTTGCACAATTTATTGTTCACTCTTGTATCTTGTACTGGTGGGGCTGTTTTTAGATTTTTTCGTGTTTAATTTTACTTTTGGACATTACGAGCAAACTAACGAATGAATGAACGAACGAGAAAAACATTTATAAAAGTTTTGTTTTAATTAACCTTTTTAGTAGTTAATGGTGGACTTGTGAAGTGAATTTTGGTTAAACATGAATCCACACATGTTTTTTTTTTTTTTTAGCGCTAAAGGGCTAACATTTTTGTTTAACGATTTTGTATGTTTTTCCCAAATAATTTTTGAGTTTTATTTTTAAATACATACAAGGAAAACATATTAGACATTATTTAGGTTATTTGAAAGGTATGAGAATTTATTTTCTTAAATTTTTTATATTTGTTTTATAATTTTGGAAAAATATTTGTTGTTATTAAAATAGTCTAAAGGAGGAGTTTTTTTATACTTTATACATAAAACATAAATAGGAATGTTATCCTTTAAAAGCTAACGTCTGCTACTTACAAACACAACTGAGTTAACAAGAACTAAAGAGGCTCCCATATTATGGAAATCTAGTTGTATCTTTGTATATCTAGTGAACAAAATTCAACGAAAACTTCCTTAAAATTGTAAATTCTAAGAATTTTTCTTTAAAAAAATGTCAATAAACATTTTTCTAAAAAAGAAAATTCAATGAAAATTTCTTTAAAAGAAAAAAGGAAATTTAAAGAAAAATTCGTATATAAAGAAAATTTGACGAAAATCTCCTAATAAAAAACTAAATTCAAGGAAAAACTACAAAAAAGAAATTCTAGTGAAATTTCATATAAAAAGAAAATTCAACGAAAATTTTCTATAAAAAGAAAATTTGACAAAAATTTTCTATAAAAAGTAAATTCAAAAAGTTATATAAAAAGGAAACATGAAAATCTTCTAAAACGGGATACAACGAAAATTTCCTAAAAGTGGTAAATTCAACGAAAATTTCTTATAAAAAAATCCAACAAAAATATTCCAAAAAAAGGAAATTTAACGAAAATTTTTTATAAAATGAAATTTAACGAAACTTTCCTATAAAACTAAAAATGGATTGAAAATTAAAATTTAAAAAGAAATTCAACGAAAATTTCCATAAAACAAAATTAGACGAAAATTTTCTAAAGAAGGAAATTCTTTGAATGTTTTCTATAAAACGACAATTCAACGAGAATTTCCTACAGAAAGGAAATTCACCAAAAATTTTCTTTAAAAAGAAAATGAAATTAAAATTTTCTTTAAAAAGAAAATGAAATTAAAATTCCATATAAAATAGAAAATTTATGAAAATCTCCTATACAAAAGAAATACAACAAAAGTTTGCTATAAAAAAGAAATTCAACGAAAATTTTTTATAATAAAGAAATTCAATTGGAATTTCCTACAGAATGGAAATTCGACAAGACTTCTCTTTAAAGAGGAAATTCAACGAAAATTTAAAAAAAATAAAATTCAATAAAAATTTCCTATAAAGAAAGAAATTCCACAAAAAATTCAACGAAAATTTCATATAAAAAGTAAATTCAATAAAAATTTCTTATAAAAAGGGAATTTCAAGAACAATTTTCTAATAAAAAGAAACTAATTTTTTTTTTTTTTTTAAAAAAGGAAATTCGAAAAAAAAATTGTTGAAAAAAATTCCTATAAAAAGGAAATTTAACGAAATTATCCTACAAAAGGAAATTCATGAAAAATGTCCTAAAAAAATTGCTGGATATTTTCTTATAAAAAATTCAACAAAAATTAATTATAAAAAAAATTCAATAAAGTCAACAATAATTTCTTGTAAAAAGGAAATTTGACGAATATTTCCTATAAAAAAAAATATTCAACAAAAATTTTTCCCAAAAAGAAAAAATTAATAAAAATTTCTTTAAAAAATAAAATTTAACTAAAATTTCTTAAAAACGAAAATTTATCGTAAATTCTCTATAAAAAATATAAAATATCAGCAAATACTTATTTAGTTCTAATTTCTCCCGATTAAAAACTAAAAACTTTATTACTGTGGTCCCCTTAATTACAACAGAAACACAAGACAATTGACCACAACTAGTTGTGAAAGAAAACCATCAAATAAAGCGGATTATCATTTAGAAAGAAAAAAAGTGAACATAAATTAAACTTTCAATGATTAATGGCTCTGGAACCACCTCTGCGCCAAATAAAGAAAATCTTAAATTCAAAAATTGGAAATTCAAAACCAATCGCAAAGAAAACACAAACACACATACACAGACATCCTTTTTGCTTATAAATGTTTATCGTAAAAGAAAAGAAGTGTTAAAAACATACATTAGACCATAATAAAAAAACAACAACACTCAGCTCAAAAAAAAAGGTGAAGAAAAACTTAACAAAAAATCCATACAATTATCACTGTCATATGCTTGTAAAGCCATAAATTTTGACAATTGTCAAATCTTTTTTTTTTTTCATACGTTTTCATGAGCGGCAGCCAGAGAAAGAAAATTTAAAGAGGGATGGATGGACAGAGGGACGGACGGACGGACAACTAGGCAGACTATAATAAAAATCGAAACATGAACATGAAATAATAAAAAAAAAATGAAAGATAGAAAAAAGGCGGCTTATGATCAATAAAAACATTTTCACCTTAAGACTTTTTCCAATAGGTTTTGAAGTTTTTTTGTCTAACAAATATTTTTGTTTTTTTGTTTTTTTCGTTGCAAGTATTATTTTTATTTTTTGTTAAAGACTGTTTGTGTGTTATGCCTGACTGCCTAACACTGACAATATATATGTAAATGTGTCATCATTCATTTGCTATGGTTTGGATTTTTTTTTTAAATTTTTTTGTTTGTTTTGCCAATAAAGCACTAGAGTTTAGCTATTACGCTGCTCAAGTAAGTAGTATTTTGTTGGTGTTATATGAGTTCGCTTGTTTGTCTTGCTGACACCATTTACTACAAATCGTTGAGGCATACTACTATAATAGATGCAACATTCCTCCTCTCATCATCATCTTGAAACAAACATTTGTTTATTTTATTGTTGCTCTTCTACGTTTGTCACTTTTAACATGATTTCAATATTTGAATATTTCTTCATTTGTTTTTCTTCCTTCTTCTTCTGTTGCTGTTGCTGCTGATTCTGCTTCTGCTTCAATTGCTTTCTAAAGGCAACTTTAGAGTATGTTTGTCTTTTCGACTGTCTAAATTTTTGTCTGTTTCCGATTTTTGTCGTGCTTCAATATTTAAATGTTGCTCATTTGTTGACGTGTGTATGTGTGTGTGTGATTGTGGGTAAAAAAAAATCAAACAAAACATGTTTCTGCTTTTAGTTTTTATTTAATTTTAGGTCTAGATTTTATATTAATGCTACCATCATGGTTCATGATACCAATAATAGAAAACGGTAGTAGGTTGGTTGCATTTAACGTTTAACACAGGTTGCAACCTCAAATTCATTGATTTATTGCCAAATATATGGAAATTTGTTTGGTGGCACAATATCTCCAAATAACAGCAACAACAACAAAAGGTATCTTGTGTGCTGAACAGCAGTAAAATTTGTATTTAACCTAAAAACTCATTATCACAAAAGAGATAAGATTTGTAAATTTGTTATTATTATTCTTTTTTTTTTTTATTTTTGCAAACTGATTTATGGGTGTTTTAGTTTTTCATTGAATAAATAAGTGCTGAAAATTTGTATTAAGTATTTGCTGTTTATTTATATGAGGAAAAACTTATGGAAATATGAATTACTCCGAACACATACATATGTATATGAAAAATAAATAAATAGATTGAAAACTTATTTTATTATGGAAATAATAATAAAATGATATATAAATATTTTTAGCTTAAAAATGTATTTTTAGAAGAAATTTTCAATAAATTTCTTTTCTATGGAAAGCCTTCGATAAAATTCCTTTCGATAAGATATTATTGATAAATTTTTTGAAATAAATTTTCGTTAAATTAAATTTTTATAAATTTCGATAAATTTTCTTGTCAGAGGAAATTCTTAGATGAAGTTTTCGTTGAATTTCCTTTTTATAGGATATTTTACTTTTCATTTCCTTTCTATAAGAAATTTTCGCTTAATTTCCCTTTTATAGGAAATTTTCGTTGAAATTCCTTTTAATAGGAAATTATGGTTGAATTTTCTTTTCATACAAAATTTTTGTTGAATTTCCATTTTACAGGAATATTTACTTTTTATATTCTTTATATTTCTTTTTATAAGAAATTTTTGCTTAATTTCTTCTTTATAGGAAATTTCCCTTGAATTTCCTTTTTATAGGAAATTATAATTGAATTTTCTTTTTATAGGAAATTATAGTTGAATATTCTTTTTATAGGAAATTTTCGTTGAACTTCCTTTTTATAGGAAATTTTCGTGGAATTTTCATTTTATAGGAAATTTTCTCTGAATTTCTTTTTATAGGAAATTATGGTTGAATTTCCTTTTTATAGAAAATTTTCGTTGAGTTCGTTTTTATAGGAAATTATGGTTGAATTTTCTTTTCATTTGTTAAATTTCCTTTTTAGAGAAATTTTTAGTTTTATTTTCGAAATTTTCGTTCAAGTTCCTTCTAATAGGAAATTTTCGTTGAATTTTCTTTTTATAGGAAATTTTCGTTGAATTTCCTTTTTATAGGATATTTTCGTTGAAACTCCTTTTTATAGGAAATTTTCGTTGATTTCCTTTTTATAAGAAATTATGGTTGAATTTCCTTTTTACAAGAATTTTTAGTTTTGTTTTCGAAATTTTCGCTGAATTTCCTTTTTATAGGAAATTTTCGTTGAATTTCCTTTTTATAGGAAATTTTTGTTGAATTTCTTTTATATACAAATTTTTTGTTGAAATATAAGAAATTTTCGTTGAAATTCTTTTTTATAAGAAATTTTCATTGAAAAAATTTTGATTTAGCAAATTTTTTTGGATGAATTTCTTTTTTATTGGGTATTTTCGATGGATCTCCTTCTTATAAAAAATTTTTCGATTCATTTTTTTTATTAGATATGATAAATACATTTTTTTTTATAATAACTTTTTTTATAGGAAATTTTTACATAGAAAATCTTAAATATTTTTATGGAAAAGGTTCGATAAATATGTTTTCGATTCGAACTCTTTGACAATCTTTTGCTTATCTTTTTTTATTAAAAATTACAGTATGTTGCTTAAAAAACAGTTGCTTTTGTCTGAAATAAAATTTAGAACTAATTTTTTTATAACTTTTTTAAAGATTAAACATATAACCGAATACCTGCCTCTGTCAATGATTTCTACTACTTGTTGCTGCAACGAAAAATATGCTGTCAACCATAAAAAATTCCATTCCATAATTTATAGACCTATTAAAATTCCGCTACAATTCTCTTTCTATAGCAATTAAAAAAAAAAACCAAAACAAAAACAATTTCACTTTAGAAAATCTAAAAGATCAACGACAACGACAGCAGCACCAACAAAAACAAGTAGCAATCGAATTCGATTTGTGTGAAACCTAAAAAACTAAAACAGTAATTTTCCTTAAACAATTTGTTAATGCCAATTTGTTGCAAGCAATCAAATAAGATCAAACTCTAACAAACACTTAACACAAGGAAAACAAAAAGCCCACAAATTAAATTAAAATAAAAAAATGAATAAAAAAGGAATGACCAAAGTGTCTGTCTATCCACTTGAGGTGGTGACTACTGTTGGATATTAAATGAATAGTTAGTTGGTTGCTTGATTCTGTTTTTTTCCTCTGTTCAGTTGCTCTGTATATAACGTTTAGTCAGTCTAAAGATAGTCGTCTTGAAAATTTGTGTGTTTGTTATTTTATTTGACATGTTAAACATATCTGCCGAAATATATCACAATTGACATTTAGCCAGCCACTGAGTGAGCGAGTGCGCGCATAAGAAACTCTACATGCACACACACACTAGACAACAAAAAAATAAAAAATAAAAGATACAGATATTTAAGTATTCGTATTCGCACACTCTGTAAATGTTACAATTAATTGCCAAAAATAAAATGAAAAAATCAACATACCAACGAGATCTCTCTTTTCTTCAATTTTCCGCAGCAAAGTTTTTGGTTGCACAGAAAATTTTGATCAATGTTTGTATGTGAGGCCAAAAGGCGTTTTTGTTGAAAAGTTAAATTTAAATTTAGTTTAATGTAAACAGTGTTGCCAGAAAGTTTTTTATGGATATGAACTCTAAAAGAAATTTTTATGACATTTTGTAATAGGAATTATTCCATAATTTAACTTTTATAGAGAATTTTTGGTTAAATATCATTTTACAAACATTTTTTTATATAATTTTCCTTTTATAGGAAAATTTGGGATAAATTTCCTTTTATAGGATTTTTTGGAATAAATTTCATTTTATAGGAAATTTTTGGATAAATTCCTTTATAGCAAATTTTTGGATAAATTTCTTTTTATTGCAAATTTTGAGAAATACCATTTTATTGGAAATTTTAAAATAAATTTCGTTTTATAGGAAATTTTTAGATAAACTATATGAAGTTTGGATAAATTTTCCTTTTATAGGATATTGTTGGAAAATTTTCTGTTATAGGAGATTTTTATATAAATTTCCTTTTATATAAAATTCTTGGATAAATTTCCTTTTATAGGATTTTTTGGATAAATTTCCTTTTATAGGAAGTCTTTGAATAAATTCCTTTTGTAGGAAATGTTTGGATAAATTTATTTTTATTAGAAAATTTGTGGATAAATTTCTTTTTATTGGAAATTTTAAGAAATTTCCTTTATAGGAAGTTTTAACATAAATTACGTTTTATAGGAATTTTTGTATATAAACTTCGTATTATAGAAAATTTTTAGAGAAAATTCCTTTTATTGGAAACTATTTGATAAATTTTCCTTTATGGAAAATTTCTTAATAAGTTTCCTTTATAGGAAACATTTGTAAATTTTAAGATAAATTTTTAAAGAAAATTTTTAGATAAACTTCATAATATAGGATATTTTTAGAGAAATTTCCGTTTATAGGAAATTTTGGATAAATTTTCTTTTATAGGCAAATTTTAGATACATTTCCCTTTATTACAAAGTTTAAACGAAATTCCTCTTTATAGGAAAGGTTTGAATAAATATCCTTGTAGATTTTTTTGGATATTTTTTTTTTTTTTTTGTTTTTTTGATAAATTTCTTTTTATAGGAAAATTTTAAATAAAATTGCTTTTATTACAAAATTTTAATTAAATTCCCCTTTATAGGAAGTTTTTGGATAAATTTCCGTTTTAGAAATTTTTTGGATAAATTTCCTTTAATTTTTAATTTAAACTTTTTTAAACTTAAATTTTTTGAATTGGAAATTTTATTTTACAGGAAAATTTTATATAAATTTCCCTTCATATGAAAATTTTAGATAAATTTCCTTTTAAGGAAATTATAAGATACATTTTGGTTTATGTAAAATTTTAGATAAATTTTCTTTTAGTGCAAACTTTTAAATAAATTCCCCTTTAGAGGAAATGTTTGGATAAATTTCCTTTGTAGAAATATTTTGGATAAATTT
>MINK01012835.1:0-11473 GCA_001735545.1 Phormia regina
ATGGTATAGGGTATCATATGGTCGGTCTTGACCGACTATACCTTCTTCTCTCGTTTTCTATTCAAAAGCTGATTTAAAAAATAATATACTATATAATTTGTATTATTAAAAACTGATCTAAATACTAAAATATTTAATTTTATAAAAACAAAATTTCTTATAATTGATTTTTCATAAAAAGAAAAAATTATCCAGAATATATTTTGAATATGAAAATTTCTATATTCCAAAATGTTGTTGTAGCTGTTTATTGTCTTAATATTTATGCATAAATTAATTTACTAATTTATGAATTATTTATGAATATTCATCCAAGAAAACAAAAGATTTGATGATTTGTTTGCTAATTGCTTTTTTAACCTCAAAAAATAATAATTTGCAAAAAGTGTTGATGAATTCTTTAATACAATCGATTAATCACCCAGATAAACGGTTGTGATAAACTTTGAATTTATTTTATTTACTTTTTTTGTCTAAAATGTTTATTTAATTAGCCATCTATTTGATTTCAGATATTTTTAGAACAGATGTTTGTTCACCAATTGCTATATAATCAAATTATACTCCATCTCTAATTTATCTCCATATAAAAAGTTTTGGTGGAAAAACATATACATTTGTGTTATGGTTATAATTTTAACACTTTGTTTTTATTTTTTTTTTTTTCTAAAGGCCAATTAAAACTTTTTTTATTTCTTACGCTTCTTTTGTGGACCAAAAATTTTTTAAGTTCTTTTTTTTTAGTTTTTTATTAGTTTCCTTGTCAGATAATTAATCATATTTTATTTAAAAATAGTTTTTAATATTTTTTATATTTAGAAAAAATATGTTTTATGTTTTCTTTTAATAAGATATTTTTTTGTTAATGTCCCCTCTGATTACTTTTTAATAGAAATTAATTGGACAAGAAAAGAGAAACATTTCTTTTGTGAATTTTTGTGTTTTACCCCTTTAATCATGTATAAATTGATTGCCTTAATAGCATTAATAAACCCACTAAAATAAATTTATTACGATAGCCATTCAAAGATTTAGACGTCTTTATTGTAAATTGTAGGAAAAACTATAAATCTAAAATACAATAGAGAAAATCAATTTTGATATTTAATATAATAAGACATCAAACCATAGATATTTATTTATATAGAAAGAAAAAAAAAATATATTTTCTTTAGAAGAAATAAATTTAGGGGAATTTATATTGTAAAATCAGTGGGATACCCTACGTTAAGTATGCATATTTTTAAAAAGGTTTTGAGGAACTTTCGAAATTGTAAAATCCTCTACTAAGGTTTTTTTCCACTAAATTTGTTTATTGCCATTTAGTGTTAATTATATGTTTTTCCATATTTCAATCAAATCCTTATCATTTTGAGTTATATAAGTACTTTTAATTGCTCATTCTTAATTGCAGCTTTTTTATGGTCCTTCCAGCTGGATTTTTTTTCAAAATTGCACAACTTGCAAAAGAAAGTATGATTATATTTATTGATTGATATCAAAGTAAAATTTATCACAAATCATCATTACATATTATAGGGTACTTCATAATAAAACCATATATTTGTTTCTCGATTATAACTAAATACAGATCAATACTTTTTATTAAATGTGACATAAATTCGAGTAAAATTAAAAAACTAAGAAAAATATCCAACTGTTTGTAAATAGAAAATTAATTCATTATTTGTTTAAGACTTTGAAAAATCAGAGACATTAACTAATTGACACTCTATTGTTTACTATTGTCCAGCCTAAAAACACTCAACAGCAATGACAAAAACCAGGAAAAGAAGAAAACCAACAACAACAATAACAACATTAACTAGAACAATAAGAAAAGGCTTAAACAAAGATCGATGGTCACCGTTTAACGTTTTTATTTTCAATTTTATTATTTTTTGTTTTCTATGATCTACAAATAACTTCACCTCACTATCAACTTAAATTTGTGAATAGATAATAGAGATCGCTGCTGGAAACCTATTCCGCTCTCCCCCTCTATTGTTTACATCTTCATTTTTAGTTTTTACTGCCTTTTAGTATAAGTTTACGACATTTTCATCTGATCTGATCTTTTGTCTTAAACAGCGTTTTGTTAATCTTATGAAAAGTAACGAAATATATGTATAAGTTGGGGTAATAGACGACGTCATAAGATCTTTTTATTTTATTTGGTCATTGGTAGTTTGTGTGTGTGTGTGTGTCTGCGTGTTAGTATATGTTGTTAGCAAAGACACTTACCTATTGCCAACAATCAATGAATCGTTGTTTAGATGGATAGATGGTCAGTAAGTATTTAATGTTAAATAAGATGTTTTATTTGAGGCTTTTTATCAAATTTATGTGAGTGCTAAATTATACAGCGGGATATTAAATTTGACTCTTATTTTCATAACGATTTTTATTAATATGTGTGTGTGTGTGTGTGTTTGTACGATAGGAACAAAGATCATTTTCATAAAATAAATTGAATGTTGTGAGAACAAGAGAATAACACATTTATACCACTGCAGGCGTCGGTATAAATTATAGGTATTTTTTTTCCTTTTTTGGTATAAATATTTTTAGTTTTTGTTTATTTTAGTTTTTCTTTTATAGAATATGATCATTTTATATGATGGGTAATTAATAATCTTTTAACTAGTATTAAATTTTTATATGTATGTTTGTTTGTTTGTGGTGTCGTTAATATAAGGTGTTTAACATGGAAAAAATGTAGATAAAACAACAACAACAACAAGTATAATAGATAGACATAGAGAATTGTTGTCTTGGAGACAATTTATAAGGTGAATAGTTTCACAGTTTTGTTTTTAGTTTATAATTAATGTTTATTAGTTTTTAATCCTTAAGCGTTTGTTTAAGCATTTCCACTACATTGACATGTTAATTATAGACACCTTTTTAGCTGCCAGCATTAAATACAGGTGTTAAACTAAGACTTTGACTTGTAAGTTGTTTTACAAGTAATTTTTTTTGTACTTTTATCATAGAAGCATTATAAGCAGATAATATATTAATTTGTTGTTTGTCTCCAAATGATTTTTCAAAATTATGTTTAATTATCAACACAAACAAATAAGTGATTACAAGAAATTGTGAATATTAATCAAATATTACATTCAATCAATTAATTTAAAACAACGAGGGTTGAGCAATTTGAAGAGTTGTAAGAAAAGTTTTAAGCGAGATTTTAAGATTTTATTAGAGGTTTAGAAAACATTGAATGTAGATATGGAAGTTATATAATTATTCCAGAAAAAATAAACAGAAATAATTTTTAAGGATGTACATTTTTTTTCTACTTCCAAAGTATCAATAGGTATATGTTTTCGTGATGTTAAATAGTAATAAAAACAACATCCAAAGATGTTACTAAAATGGATTCAAAAGATCTTTTTTCAAATAATTGTTAAGCAAAATTAATTTTATTCAAAAGATGTATTAGTTTATATATAAATTAAATTTAATCTTCCTGCAGTGTTAAAAGAGAAAATCGAAAGAATCAGTTTTTCATTATATCAGTGAATATGTATCAAAAAAGAGAATATCTTCCTATGAAAAGCCTATGTTAAATTCATTAGAAATGATCCGAATTTGCACTACGTCGAAATCACAGGTTCAAGATCTTATTGACTTCTTTGTATGTTCGTTTTTTGCAGGGTATTATTTTTATTGAAGAATTTTAAGTGATATATATATTTGATCAATATATTTATTATTTATTATATATATTAAAAAGCCTAACGGATAAATGTTACAAATGTACCACTCTAGAAGTAAATATCAGAATGTTTTTATATGATTCCCCAAATATTACATCTTATTGTTAAAATTTACGTGAGTTGCACTATTTTTAAAATACCTTTAAAATTACGTATTTCTTTCAATGTCATTTTAAAAATTTTAGTTATAATGTAGCATAACAATGGCCTATCCTCTTACTATTAATGATAACATGTAATTAACTCACTGAGAGCCAGATGGTAAATTTTTTTGCAATTAGTTCTCAAGGTTTAATTAGCAATTTTTGCACATAAGTCGCATGGAAGTATTTATTTCACTTAAATGTTGATATTTAAGTGATATCGAATAAAAAATGTTTTAGAACTTAGCCGTCATTTTACACTGATTCGCCGCTTTTAAAATCAATTTTTGGTTTTAAGGACATTTATATCCTTAACAAATCATTAAAATTAAAATATCCAATCATGGATCGGAAATCCGAAAATATTTGTATTTGTGCCACTAGAGGATTAAATTAATGCACATATCAATAGACGATACCCTAAAATATAATATTCAAATAAAATAATATTTAAAATAAAAGTATTGAAAATAGACATCGTTTTTCTAGCATTTTTTTTTTCACAAAAAGTTAAAAATTATGCATTTCTGAAGGTATTTAAAAATGGTTCACTCACGTAAAGAAAATTATGGATAATGTGGATGTCTTTTTCCGCTATAAGAGAAAAATACAAAAAAAAAAAAAAAAAAAAAAAAAAAAAAAAAAAAAAAAAAAAAAAAAATAAATAATAATAAATAATTCTCTGGGTTGTGTTTGGACTCTAATAAACATCAATCTTAAATTATAACTTTTTTCGAAGTTTGATCAATAGAATAATTGATACAATTAAATCAATCATTTAATGGGCCATATTTTCTTTAATTAAAAACTTGGAAACGTTTTATATACAAATAAAAAACTTTGGATAAATTTTTCCTAAATTCTCGATAAATAATCATTTAATAAAAATGCAATTTTTATTTATTTTTGGTACAAATTTTTCGAGAATTCTTTTCAAATAATTTTAATATTAATTTAAAAAAAAAAATATTTTCGATTAATTTTTTATTGTCTTTTTTTATAAAAATATCTGAAAAATGTTCAAATTTTTTCTGCACTATTTTTAAGACAAATTTCTTTTTCTAATAGAAATTTAAGATTTTAATAGAGAACTCGATAAATTTTATTTTTATGGTACATTTTTGATAAACAATTTCTTTAAGAAATTTATTTAAAAAAAGTTCCTTATAAATTATTAATTTTTATAAATTTTAATAGAAACTTTTGAAATAATTTTCTTGAAAAAAATAAAAAATAATTTTTTTAATTTTATATTAAAATATTTTTATATTTTTTTTTAAATAATGTTTGTCGATGACCTGGCTTATATGTGGTCAATCTGGTTCGAAGGACCATTTAGTATTGTTCATGATATTTTAAAATTATACTTTTATATTACTACTGACTAAAAAGTTGTTTTCAATTAATCCTCGCATTACCCAACTTATGTATACAGTAGTAAAATATCCATTTCTAAACAATTTATCTATAAAATAAAACAATATTTTGTTTTCTTTCTATCTTATGGCTTATTGAATGGCTAATTTTAATTTGTTTTATTTTGATGATATTTTTTTATGGGAAATCAAAAACAAAAAATGTTTAAAGTTTATTATAATACTTTCAGGCTTTTGTTTTGTTTTGTTTTTTTTTTCTGCTATTTTTTACGATGTTTTTGTTAAATTGTTTTTGTTTTATTGTGTGTATGTTTTTTTTTCGTTTTTTTTATTTAATTTTATGTCAAAATCAAAATAAAATTTATTGATATGCAAATTCAGTATTTTATAGCCAATTAAGGTATTCATTATATTGTATTTAAAGTTGATTTTGGTGAATTTATTTGACCAGTTGTTAAACGGCTTGATTGGCTTTGGTGAGACTTAAATCTCTCAAAACTTAATTGTCAATACATACAAACATATAAAAATACACATACGCACATATGCTAATAATCTTAAGAAAATTTTGAATTACCTATACACACATAGAAACACACTATGGAAGATACTTTAACTACCAGTTAATAAATTGTTATTTGTTGTTTTTGTTTTGTTTTTGCATTTATTATACAAAAAACCTTAAAAGGCCATAAAATATTGATTATATTTAGAAACAATGCCTGTGATTTAGAGAATTTTGTTTGGTTCCCTGTGCGTTGTTTTGTTTAAATATTTTTTTTTTTAATTTTATTTTTTATTATCTTGAAATCCCATAGCGAATATATATAAATTATCATAATTAAGATAATTAACATGTTAAATCAAATAAAAATATATAAAAATTTAATTTATATTATCGCTCATAAAATGTGGAATTATCGTTTTATTATTGTAGTGTTGTTGTTTGTCTTTCTAATTAAATGAAGATTGAAGATTGAAAGTAACAAATTGTTTTTCATGTTTTGTATTCTTTCAAAATTTAAACGCTTGTCGAGGTGTTGGCATAGAAATTAATTAAAACTAGATGGATTTTATGGGGACAAGCTCTAGAAGTGACATTGATAGAATTAGAAAACTGGTTAGCTTTTTTTTGCGGGAAATTTATGTATAAATAGATACTTTAATTAATATTTATATAAAATAAAAAATAATTTGTGTGAAATCAAGGCGATATTTTTTTTTTTACCAAGCTTGGACTTACATCGAGGAAAAAGAAAAATATCTATATGAAATTTGAAAGCAAAATTTTGTGAAAAACAATATAATCAACAGCATAATAACAATAAAATACTATAACGAAAAAAAGTAAAAATTGATTTCAATTACCAAATTTCTTATATTAATTAATTTTTAATTGATTTTGCTCCAATCATCAAAATATTAATAACTACAATAAATGACTTTATGATAATTTTTTTTTTCATAAATAGATATAATGAACTGAAAATTGTTGAAAATTTACTTAAATATATTTTATGTCTATATTTTTATGGACAAATTGTAATGTTTTCTTTATATTTTCTTAAGAGCTGTCAATATATACATGAATATAATTTTAATTTAATATAGAAAGTTAATTATATTAATAAATAATATAATTAAATTCCAATACAAAATTAATTAGTACATTAATTAAAAAACAATTTAAAATATTTTTTTCCATTTCTAAAAATTTTCCCTAAAATCTTTAATAATAAGAGAGCAAAAAAGTCTGACTAATCTCCATTTATTTGATAAATAACGCTCCGATTATTACCAATTTTAACATTTAATGATGTAAATCCAAAAAAGGTCATATACCGAATTTCATTTATTATTTAAATGTGGGATATTGATGTACAGACAGTCGGACGGACAGTGGTTTAGGTCAAATAAATATTTATAACTTTAGATACTTAATTCAGGTACTAATGACACAATAATTAAAATCATAAATAATGTGCTCTACATCTTTCTTGAAAAATATAGCAAAAAATGTTTTTTTTTTTTTAATTTTATAAAGTGGATCATAATTATAAACCATCAAAAAATATATTCAAGTGCGAATTATTATTCAAAATCAAAAGTTTTACTGCATAATAAAATAGTTTTTATTTTATTATAATTTTTAGCATTTTTTTTATTTTGGCGTTTTTTTTTTTAATTTTCTATTTTTTTTTTATTTGGCGATTTTTTTATTTTTTTTAATTTGTTACAATTTTTACCATTTTTTATTTTTATTATTTTAAATAAAATTCTATTAAATCTTTTTTTTTTTTATTTTGGCGTTTTTTTTTTTTTTTTTTTTTTTTGATTTTATTATAATCATTTGTTTCGTTGTGGGATTTTTTATTTAGTTTTTTTTTTAGATTTTTTATTTTGGAGAATTTTTCTTCCTTTTAACTTTGTTTTTTATGATTTTTATTTATGTGATTTTTACTTTTAGCGTTTTTTATTAATATTTGCGATTTGTTTTTTTATTTTTTTTATATTTTTACGTTATTTTTTGAGTTCTGTTTTGTATTATCAACAAAGATTAGAAAATAAAATTAGAAATCATAAAATAACTGTAATTTTTGTTTATTTGAAAGAAGTAAATCAATGATAACAACTTGACAATTTTAGTCTAATCACCAGTATTTAGATTTACGCCATCTTCATTTGTGTTGGAGAATGTTTGAGTATAAATCCAAAAGTCAGTCTGCTTTTGGAAACTTTTACTTCTTATGAGGGGATGTAAGTCAACAAAGTATATATTAATGAATTTAGCGCACATAACAAAGTAGCGTTATATTGGATATCGGTCCATATTGATCCTAAAAGCCAGATAAATAGGGTGGTAGGGCATTTGACTTCCTATATATGTAAAAAAACATAATTTTTCAGGGTTATTATTCCAGATAAATTCGAAAAATTTTCAATTTTGGATCAATTTAAAAATCTTGTTAAATTTACAACAAAAATATTTTAAAAAATTATTTCACTATAGCAAGGGATTTTGTAGAAAATTTTATTTCTTTTATTTGCCCCAAAAAGTATGCACCAAAAAAATCAAAAATATTTAATTCATGAACAATTAATTTATAAAATGAAAATAATGTTTAACTAGAATATTTTTTCGAAATATAGTAAATTTTTAAACATCGCTCTGTCTGTTTTAACTTGAATATAAGGATTATACTTTATAACAAGAATTCCTTGCACTGATTTTTTTGTATGCACTCCTCATATGTACCCTTTTTTACCTTTCACAGTCTTGTTTATTTTATAATACGATTTTGTAGATGTTCTGCTCAAGTTTTTCAACTTAAGTAAACTTAAAGTAAAAATAAGAAACACATATTTTAATTATTGTCATAAAAATTGTCTCTTGAAGTGCTGAAAATTTAATTCTCCAAGAAATATTTAAAGCAGCAAACACCTCATTTACTTTCTTAATTTTTATTCATGTTGTTACATTCAAATATTCTAAAAACCCTCATAAAATCATTTTAATTGAAAATATAGTGGTCAAATTAAAAGAATCCCACTAACAGTCACATTAAAATGAAACTATTTCTATATAAAAAATAAGAAAAGAAAAATAAACAAAATTCCCCAATAAAACCACACATTTTAAACACACTTTTTAAACACTTTATTAGCCGTTGAAATAATATTCTTATGAATTTGAAAAAATAAAAGAAAAAATCACTTCCAAATAAAATCATTAAACTTGTATTGAAATTCAATACAGGCCTAAATTGAACAATTTATAAACCCATCGTTACGTTTTGTCGTTGGCATCTAAGCTAAAGATTGAGATTATAAATTAAAATAAAATACCTCCTGGTCACCTTTACCTTTATGAGCGTTTGAGTTGGTATTGTTGATATGTATATGTATGTATGGGAGTGTAAATGTATGTGCGATGGTCTTTCAATGGCGTTTTAGTTACAACAAAATTACAATTGTGTAAAATAAATGTTTTATTTGTGTTAGTGTCATGTTAAATGTCATGTTTTTCTCGTGTTAACTGATCTAAATATTTTTTTCCATTTCTATTTAATAGTGTTTTTATTTTGGTTCGTTTGTGTTTGTCTGTCTGTCTGTTTGGATTGGATTGTTTATTTGTTGTTTTTATTACAAGTATTTATAGAAAACATTCCATAATATAACATTTTACAAAAAGAAGAAAAAAAGCTACAGACAGACATATTTAACCCAACTCTTTAACCAACTAGCTAAAACGGCCACAATTCAGCATCCCCAACATACACACACACTCACACACACATATATATATCGCAATGACCATAATCATCATCATCATGGTTGGTTGGTGTATTTTCATCATTATTATTATTCTTTGATTTTTTTTTTTTTTTTTTGTTAATGCTAAAACCAAGCCCAACAAAATGTTCCAAAACGTTCGAGCAGTTTTAGTATGATCAACATAAAAAAAAAATCTGAAAAAGAAGAGAAAAAACTTTACAAAACTTTCAAACAAAACATGACATGACAACTCATCGAACAGCATCAGAGTTGTTGTAATGCGATACTTAGCACTTGATGGGCTCGTAAATATTTTCACTTTGTAATTTCATTGTTTTAAACAAACTTTTTAAACTTAAACATCTACAGCAACAACAACAACAACAACAACGACAATAATAACAATGTCACCAACAACTACAACAAAATATGTTTTAAGTATAATAAATACAGCAACATATTGATATTGCGGTTAAAGGGATTTTATTATTGAGCTTTAAAAGAATGAAATCCTTTCATGATCAAGATACAAATAAATAATTCTTTTCTATGTTTGAGTGCTTTTACTATAATAGTTCCCAGATATGGCATAATAAATACTTAGAATACCACTCCCCAGCTCTGATCGAAAAAAATATTATTTTTGAATTAAGTCTTAAAAAGAATGCTACCCAGACAGAGAGACGGACATCATTATCATGACCCTGGAGGTAATTTTTGAGATGAGTGTCTGAGACCACTTTACTTATTACTTAAACTTCAAAAGTTATAAATTTATGAACGGAAAGTTATAATAATTTCTAACAGTCTAGCGTGCATCTTAGTTTGATACTTAGCCCATACGATCTTAGGTAACCGGCAGAGAGCCGAAGCATTTATCTCGTCGGATTGTATTCAGAATATAGCGTGGTTTCGTTTTGATTGAGGATATAGATAGCCGACTAAGAGCCGAAGAATTTATCTTGTCGGATTGTAGTAAAGCTAATATGATCTTAGTTAGCCGACTGAGGGCTGAAGAATTTGCCAGATCGGATTTAATCTTGTTAACTAACCTAGTACTAAATTTGCCAACCCTATTATTTCTTCTCATAGCTACGAAATGGTACTGTCTTTGCTCTTATCACAAAGAATCTCTATGGTAACAGTCAAAGGAAGCAGACCCTTGAAGACACTTAGTATTCCCCAGCTGGAAACAAAAATGCATTTCAACTTCCTGTTCTTATTTATCGATTTGTAGTTTTTGGGGTTCTATTTAGTATTTTGGGGGTCATATTATCATTGAATTTAAACTTTAAAGTTCTGAATTCTTATCATGTTTTGTTAAAGCAATTGATGTGTTGTAGTTGTAGTTCATCTTAAGCATGTGTGTTATATTTCTTGTTAACAATAATTCCAACAAAATGCCTTTTAGGTTGCTTTATTTGTCGTCAAAATTTAAAACGAAATCCAAAACAACAACAAAAAAATTCTATATAGCTTAAAAAAAGCACTATGTTGTATTATGAAAAAGCCCTACATGAAAAAGCGACAAATCTGGCACTAACATCCATTCCAGCACATTGAACGAAAACTTCAAAGTTATCAGCGAAATCTGCTAAAATCTGTAACTTCAGCACTAAACAGCCGAACACACACACGCACACCAAAATACTCCTTGTACTGGCACAAAATATTGTACTACAACAACAAAAGAAATATATATAGTGGTATCCATCCAGTAAGTGATCTGCTGGTTTTTATCATTCAATTTCATTTTTTTATTATTATTGTCTTTTTTTGCTGTTTGTATAGTCGCACATTTATTGTCGTTAACTTCACGCAATTATAATTGTTGAGATCACTTGCGTACGGTGGTCCAACACCAGATTATTATAGAACTACTTGGAATTGAGAACAAACAATTGGACAATGCCTAGCAATTGTGCCACAGTGCCATTGTTTGTTGTTATGG
>MINK01012836.1:0-10884 GCA_001735545.1 Phormia regina
TTTTTTTTTTGAAAAAAACTCAACCGCTGAGACTTCATATTTTTGGACCAGGGAATTTTATGTTTGTGGCTAATTTCATTGAAATCAGAGAGAGCAGTTTGATATGGGATCACTATAATGTACAACTCTTACACAAAAAACATCAAATCCGAACAAACAAAATACAAAATCAGACAAAAACTTCGGTTTATATATTGAAAAAATTCTACCAAGATTTTGAAAAATTGAGTTAGTTCAAATCTCAAAACTCGAGAACTATAAGGGGTAAATGTAAGGTTGCTGTAAATTATGGGCTTCTGTTCGAAATACATAGGTCTCATAAAATGTTTAGGTTTCAGCTTATGTTTTTTCGTGGGTGCATTTACTCCCATCGTTTATATATTAGAACTTTTAATTTCCGATTGGCATCGTACAAATGCTTAAACAAACCTAAAATACCATTTTTTATCTAGATAAAAAAATAAAAAGTACGTACATTCATACATTACAGTGTTTAGTAAGAGAATGAGAAAAAAAAGAACTCACAAAATGAATGGTTGTGTGTTAAAAAAAATATGTATATATAAAACAAAATGGCTGCGTTGACGTTTTGTGTTGACGTTTGAAGCATTCCTTTGTTTTTTATGTTGGTTCATCTTCTTCCCTTTTTAAATGTAGTTTCTTCTTTTAATGTATTTTTTTTTCGTATTTATGTAACATGTTAACTGGCATTACTAATTTTATATTCTGTTTAGGTTTTTTCTTGTTTCTTTCTTTTTTTTTTAAATACTTCATTGAAATTAAGGTATATTTAGTTTATTATAAAGCTGGTTTATTAGCAACAATCTAACTATTTAAAGTACATTTAAAAATGGAATTTAATGGATTCTACATTGTATCTGTAGAAATTTTAATTTATCAGTAAGCTAAGTAAATACGTATATGTAACATAATATTTTTAAAATAAACATATTTTGTTCTAAACAAAATTTATTAAAGTTAATATTCTATTCGACTTTAGCTCACATAAAAATATATTATCATCAAGATTTTATTTTTTTTCTTCTTTTGTTGTTATAGTTATGCCATTTGTTTATGTTGTATATATATATATGTTGTTGTTGTTATTATTGGGAAATGGAGAAATGTCAAAAAAATTCCAAGAAATATTTTTCTGTTTGAATTGTTAAGCTAAATATTTAACAGAATAAATAAAAAAAATAAGAGTGATAAAATTGTGTGTATTTTAAAGATAGCAAAATAAAGGAAAAAATGCTAAAATAAAAAGATATTTAGTAACAAAACGTGCTTAGAATTGTCTTCTACATCTCTCTTATTTGCCAGAACATTGCGCAATTTGACAAAAACGTGATTTGTCAGTACATTGTTATGAAAGTTTTCTTATAGCAAGACGATGGCAATGTGACTGACAGTTAGAACAGTTTAAACATTCAGCAAATGAAATCATTATTTTATTTAAGTTTTTTTTTTATATTTTTAGGATAAAATTTAAAACGAAATACTTTTAAAGTTTTCTAACGATTTCTAAGTTTATAGCTCCATGAGCGTATAAGTAATATTAATAGCAATTGTTTTAAATATACGAAGGCGTATACTTAATAAAATATTTCTTATTACAATTAATAGATTAGAATTTGTAAATATTCGAAAACTTCTACTATTTCAATCTTAAAAGGTGACACACATACACATGTCAGTTTAAGAAGAAACTGCAATGAATTTGAAATTATTTATAAACCTTTTGTTAATCTTCATAATGACTTTGTAATTGCTAAGATAGGAGGGCTACTTATAACAATTAAGTTAATAATACATTTTGTTCTTTTGCAAATATGTTTTTTTTTTTATGTTTCATTTGACAACAATTCATAATATTTCATGAACTCATTTACTGGTTGACTGATTAATATCGACATTTTACTTGTAATTAACCACAAAAACATTTCGTATATAATACGTTAGTGTTTGTGTATGTGTAAATTGTAAAAGCAATACATACCTACATACATGGTAAAATGAATAAATGGTAAAAAAATAAATAAACAAGTAAGATGCCTACTCTTATACAAACTTAAATAAAATCAAATACAATCAACAACTTCTACTTAAACGCAAGAATGCATATGTATGTATGTGTGTATTTACATGTTTGTATTTAACACCATAGAGGATCTGTAGTATACACTACGATTCTTGTCTATTCATAGTATGTCACTTGATGATGCATGCATACACATACACACACTTACTCACACATTATTTAATAGCCAGATACATGTAGATATTTGGTAGATGAACCACATAAAATTTTAAATGCTCGGAGACAAGGCGCCAAACAGTTTTGTCATGCTTTGTGCGTTTGTTGTCGCCATATTGACATTTGGTAAGTATGTTGACACAAACACATACTTACATACAAACACATATGTACATCTATTCATTCATTCACTCATTCACATTCAGATACAACAAACAAAATCATTTTCATTCTCACATGTTTGCATACAAAAAGGACACGCACTTAAAGACTTTTGAAACATCAGTAAAATGCAAAATTTACCAACATAACCAAACACTATGTGGATATGTATGCATATGTGTATTTACCAGTATGTAAATTCTGAAGTTTATTCCTCATTGTAAATATACATCCCTTGATCGTTTGTTTGCATGACTATAGAAGTTTGCATTTTTTTGTTGCCTTTTGAAAGAAGTTGCCATATAATTTCAGTTATATATGTATAAAAAACTGAATGTTATTTTGATAAAGAATCCAATTTTGTCTTCGAAGTACAGTAGAAATTAAATTTTTAAATCCATCGATATGATCGCAATAAATTTTCTTTTAATTGGAAATTAAATGAAATTTATCCAATGCCAAATAATGTAGGACCGAATGGAAACAGCAGAGAGTAACATCTTAGATTTGACAATAATTGTCTTGATCTTTTTTTAATTCGTTTGGATGTGAAAAATTATTAAGACTTTAATGATTTTTTTTTGCTTAAAATTAAATCAATAAAGTCATATATTAGTCAAAATTGATAAAATTTTGAAGGATATGAAAAAAAAAAAAAATGTCAGAGTAGAGTTTTCAAAACTAAAAAAAAAAAAAATAAAGATTAAACTCATTTCCTGTTGCTGTAAATTATAGATCGTTACACATATTATATAAAAATAACAACATTTTTACAATCATGATTTTTAAGCGCACAAATAATATAAAGATTTACTTCTTTGCATTTATTTTTAATACAATCTTCTATCTATAAACGTATATAATTTGTTAAGGTTTCGAAATTTTTATCAGAAATCGGAGAAAATTATGTTTATATGTCAGAGCTTAAAGCTTAAAGCCCACAAATGTGGTAGAAAATCAAAATTCGTTTTAATTATAAAACCATTGTTCCTACTAATACTAATGGAGCTAAATTTTCTTGCAAAGATTAAAGATATGTAATGTTTTTAATCTATTTTTATATACTTTTCAGTTTATCACAGCACTCCAATACTTTCCATAAAGAAAATATCTTTCTGTAATAAATATGTTTATTTTGCTCTATATTTGGAATCAGCATCGCAAATAAATCTTTTTCTACAAGATTATCTTTTGTCAAGAAATAAATTTGCCCTAAAATAATATCTTTGATTCCCGTGGCATCTTTCCTCTTTTGTTGAGTACATTGATGCAATATTTGATGTACCAACAAAAGGAGAAAAAAAATGAAGAAAACCACAATATTGTTACTGACAACCAGTATTATGAACACAAGTAAAAGTCATCTGCAAACGATTTCTCTCCTTTTTTTTTTTTTGCCCAACCACATACTGCATTGTCATTGGTTTATGCAAATTTTCCATTTTTTTTGCAAATTTTTCCTCAATTTGGTTAAAAAAAAAAAAAAAAAATGAAAAAGTCTTTATGGTCAAATGTGTATCTATGAAAAGTTCCTGACTTGGCACATACGAGTTAAACACACAGTCACATATACTTACACGTCCATAGTGTATGAACGCATACAGAAACTAAGAAAAAGGCAAAACTATCAAATTGTTATTTGTACAATCAAAGAATTGAATTGAACTTTGAACTGGTTAAATATCAGGATAATACACAACCACTAAAGACAAATGTATATTTGTTTTAGGACTATATGTTGTTGTTGTTCTTCTTCTGCTTGAATTGCTTGTAACTGAAATTGTTAGTTCATTTTATAGAGCACTTTTAAAAATATTTTAAATTGTGTTTAAATCTTAAAATTTTGCCATAAATTTTGATAAATATTAAAGATGAAATTAGAAAGTTATGGAGATAATTTGATTTCCGATAAAAACTATTATCTACTTTTGGTTTTAATCTTAAAAACTTTTTTCAAGTTAATATTAATTATTTTGAATATAAATCTCTATGTAAATAAATTATTCCTGATACAAATTATATACACAGATACATAGTGGAAACAATCGTCATTTTTAAGAATTAAAAAAATATATATTTTGAAAGAGAGAAAACATCAAGTGTTTAAATAATGATTATCAATTAATATTTCACTTTGATTTTCTACTCCATTTAATGTAATTTTACATTTAATAAGAAACAGTATAAATACTTTGAAGAAAAAAAAAAAAAAACAATATTGTTTTTTAACTATATCATGTCGTGACTTAAAAATCTCCTCAGCCACAGATAAAATAAACACCCCTCATTAAATAAAACTCATAAAAGTGGCAGGAATCAGATCAAAATCAACCCCTGAATTTGTATCATTACTTAAACAGACATAAAATTGCCTCCTTTCAAGGTTGTATATGGAAACTGGCCGGCCAACAAAGTGATGACAGTGTTAATGTGCATTATTTTTATTGTTTTTGTAGTTTACTTTCTTATAGTTGTTGTTGTTGTTGCTGATTAAATGTAATAATGTTTTAACGATGACACAAATACAATCTGTTTGCGTGACTGATTGTTTGTCATGCAGCAACATCAGCAGTTACAACAACAAACGGTTTAAATGCATTTGCTTTTTTTGCATGTGTGTTAAAAATATGAGGTGTGTCCATGTGTGAGTAAATAAATTGTAGAGAAAATATACAGTGAAGAATATAAATAATGAAACGATAATAAATATTATTAGCATTCTTATTCTCTAGAGTCCGACTTTGCATTAATATAGTATTATTAAGAACAATTTGATCCAATCCTTGGAACCGAAATTTAGGAATTTAATGCTATATTAGCTCATATGGATTTATGCACATTAAAGTGATTTGTGGGAATACATATATCTTCTATGGGACCCATGATTTTTAAAGTCATCTAATTAGCAGTGAAACAAATTGTAATTTTTTTAAATAATTTTATACCCCTAAACTACTGCTGCAATCAAATTGAAATATATGGTGGAGTTGTAGTAGAGGACCTAAGCTTTCAGAAAATTTATCTTGTAGACGCCCTGTTATAATATTATAGAAGCAACAGGGTGTTAAAATATGTTACCTCGAGCATGTAAAGTTTTAAAAGAAATTGTATTTTTTTTTTAAATAATTTTATACCCCTAAACTACTGCTGCAGTCAAATTGAAATATATGGTGGAGTTGTAGTAGAGGACCTAAGTTTTCAGAAAATTTATCTTGTAGTATGTTACCTCGAGCATGTAAAGTTTTAAAAGAAATTATAACTTTTGCAAATCAAGTCCGATTTCACTTAAAAATCTTTTACAATTATAGCGATATTTACGCTTGGACTTTTGATTTTAGGTTTCGTCTTTAGTTTTTTATTTCAAAATCCTCAATGATTCGGAGACGATTTGTATATTTAACGAATGGGTCTTATATCACTATCAGTTGGCAACAACATAAAATTCATCCCTATATATAGACATATAAAGAGTGCGATCGAAAAAATCTTAACATATATAAAATAAAATACAAAAAACTGAGAGACGGTTCAGAGTTATTATTATTATTATTATTATTTTTTTTTTGTTTAAGTGATAATATACTACAGATCATACAAAAATATAACTTTTATTCTTATAGCCATTATTTACGAAATTGTAGAGATTTTCCTGTAACCCTTTCATTTGAGATTTGATGTTGTTGTTTCATTCACTTTATTGGAACAGTCTGCCCATTTCCATTTAAAATCTTCGATAGTTTGGAACACCTCTATTGTCCTCCTGAATTTTCTTTTAACAAAAGTCCAATATCGTTTCACTGGTCTCAGTTCCGGATAATTTAAACAATTGACTTCTAGTTGTACAAAAATTATGTAATCACTCCAGAGCTTTCTTAGAAACAAAGATATGTAGACTCTTTGTGCAATCTTATGAAAGGAAAACGATTTTTTCCTTTCATCGTTATCACCGACATAAAAATTTTTACCAATTTTTTTACTTTTCGTCGTGCATTTTAAAACATGAGGAATTTTGTATGAAATTTGATTTTAATTTCATCTCCACAATTTTCCATTTTCTTGGCCTTAAAAATATCATATGGACTTTTTTCTCCGCACACCATGTTTCCAATCAAAGGTGAAATTCTTCTGATACTATTTAATAACATTGTCAACAGTTTGAAAATTTTGATTTAATTTTTTAAATCGTTTAATAATTTATAGCACCTACATAATTTTCATTGATCATTTTGATAAAACACAAAATAAGTCCACATGGTTGTCATTAAAAATAATAATTGACATATTTTCCAAAGATAAATAGATTCAAAACAAATTTTAAATATTGCTTTGGAAAAAAATATGAGGCAAAACGTGTGTTAAGGTTTTTTCGAACGCACTCCTTAATTAATAATTACATTAATACTGAAAATGTTTTACTGTCCAAACATATCCATTTTATAAACTCACTTTAATCTTAGTCCTTATAAATATAACTTTTATATTGAAGTCATTCAAATACTTTTGTTAGTGACTGTACTTTTTATCTTTTTATAATCATTAAAATACCACAAGTGTAACATGTTGCAAGTGCTTTTGCAAATAAATGATTTTCATAGTTTATACATTTAGAGCAAAAGGATCCTGTGTTCTAAGTTAAACCATAATATCGAATATTAGATTTCATAAAGACTCGCTGTAAAAAAATGCCTTAAACTATTGTGCATGAAAAACGCACAACTCTTTTATTTAAAAAAAAAAAAAAATATATGAAATTGTAAAGGAACTCCCTAGCATGTTACTGCTGCTAACAATGAAAAGCATAATGTTGATTTTATGTTGAAAAATATCTATCAAATTGAATTTTGATTGATCGTTCAAAATGTTTTTGGTAGTGTAACTAATTAATTTTCTGCTTTTGACACATCGTATTGCAAGCGGAAGGAAACATGTTTGCCATCCTCGTATCTCGTATCACAAAAACTCTTTGTGTGTATAGAATTTTGTTTTAAATTCTCTATTTCTAACCACCTAAAAATCAATTTGATTTATAATGTTTTAGTTACACCTGTTTTGGAGACCAGTTTGTTTTTGAGGCTAAATATTAAACAAGATTTTTTTTTTTTTTTTAGTTTTTATGAAATGATTGAATAAGCTTTGACATGACACTGCTTGCTGATGCATAAATTTATTTTGTGGTTTTTAATGAGAAATTTTTGTCATCGTAAAACGCATTCTATTTTTTTTTTTTATTTAACATTTTGGTTTATTTTATATTTCTAAAATAACAGAGTGATAGATAATGTAGTATACAAAAATCATTTATTAAAAAATATAATATTTTTGGTTAAAATTGATCTTTAAATTTTTATAAAAACATTTTAACAAATAAATCTTTTTAAAAATGTTTCTAAAAATACAAGGGAGTGAGATGTGTTCGCATTAAATAAAGTACATTTATGAGTATGTATATGTACGTTACCGTGTCTGTGTGTGTGCGTATGTTTTAGGGCGGTATATAAAGTGCGATTAATATGTGTGGTTTTTAAAACTTGATTGTCAACTGTAGTCGTGTTAAGCCGCAACATATTCCTAACTCTAAGTGATGACTTAAATGCCACAAAGTGAGTTAAACGATAACAGCAACTAAAACAAAAATAACAACAGCATCCCATATACCATACACTAATACACATACACACACCATATTATCCACTAAGAACCACTAAAAAGTATTTTTTTTTTTGTGGTTCACTTCATTTTTCTCATTAAAACCTTTAAAACCACAAAAAAACAAAAAAAAAAAAAAAAAAAAAAAAAAAAAAAAATAAATAAAAATAAACAGAAAAAAAAGAAAAATAACAAAGTCGACTACAAAGTAGTTGGTGTTAATCCGAGTATTTAAATACAATATACAACATTGTACATATGTATGTATATAGTATATATCTTTGTGTATGTGACTGTTTGCATAAAAGTGTGAGTTTGTTTGTTTGAGAAACCACCAGAAAAAAAGTTAAGAAATTCATAGAAATGGAAGTGAAAAAAGCTACGCCTACTTGTAGCAATAGAAATATACACATACACACAAACATACACAGTTTAAAATTTAAATGTTTTTGCACTCCAGCTACTAATCCTGTATGTGTGTTGATGTTAGTATGTCATTTTAGAAGGTGGCACGCAAAACTCATAAAACATTTAACATTTTGTACATGAAAGACATTTTACAAACCAACCAACCAACTAACTCACTTACACATACACACTTTCATAGAGACATACAGACGGACGGATTCCTTTTTCGTTTACTGTTTGTTTCTTACTAATTTATTCATGACATCATCATTAAAATTTATTCACAAGTCGTGTGACTCCTCTGACTCTGACTTTAGAAAATATTTTGTTGCTGTTGTTTTATATTCACTGTGGCAACCTTTGTGTTGTTGCAAAAAAAAAAAAAAAAAAAAAAAAAAAAAAAAAAACAAAAAAAAAAAAAAAAAAAAAAAAAAAAACAAAAAGGAGCAGCAACATTATGTTTTTTTTACTGCTGTTTTACAATAGTTGTTTACATACTGAGTTTCATGTGGCTTTAATGATGTTTCTTTAGAGTTGTTCTTTTTCTTGATTACATCCAGTTGTCTTACAGGGTCCTATTACTTAGTTGGAATCATTTGTAACACTACATAATTGTATGTGTTTTCATAAAATAAAACAGTTTTGTTTCGATAAACGGATCTGGGTCTAATACATCGAATAATGCCGAAATCAAATTTATAAATTAATATAAGATTTTATTAATTATTTCCTTAACTATTATATTTAGAATGAACCGAATGTAGTAAGTGCTGTTATTTATTTACTTATCTACTTTAATTACAATTAAAATGTAGGTGAGTCCTACGAATTCTATTGATGTAAACCTTTTTGAATTTCTTCTATTTTACTTTTTTATATTTATATTGTAAAATACACATACATTTACATATTTATATCATTCTTTAAAAACATTTATATTATATTATATTCTTTGTATTTTTTTTTTCTATTTTAAAATCAT
Source organism: Phormia regina (assembly GCA_001735545.1). NCBI lineage: Eukaryota > Metazoa > Arthropoda > Insecta > Diptera > Calliphoridae > Phormia > Phormia regina. Next base: position 9,456 of record MINK01012836.1, read on the forward strand.
TACCTTCAAAGTACACGACTAGATTACCTGATATTAACATCAAACTTTATCATCGTATTTCAACATCTTTTGAAGAAATGAAATGGAAATGTTTTGTAGGCCACCTGTTTTTGCCTAAAATATAACAAACATTTAATTTGATCTTATGATGTCTCTGAATGTCTAAATACTAGTATAATGCTATTTGTGTGCATTTATTTTTAAATCTTTTACCTTGAATTTTAATGAGCGCACATTGGGGTAAAATATGTAAAAAATTGAAATAATTTGAATTCTGGAGTTTTAATTATTATAATCAAATTAGGTACCAAACAAAAATAGACAAAATTATGTAACAATATCAAAAATGTTGCCTCGATATTTATGTTTTTTTTTCTTAATTGTCGTCAAAAATACTTTAATTTTCAACAGTCATGGAGTGCTACTTATTGCCAGCACTAATAAGCAGAAGTCATTTTTAATGAAGTACATTTTCTCTACTTCCAAAGTATCATATGTATATTTTTTAAGATCTAAAAAAGTGATAAAAACTATATCGAAAGATGTAACTTAATTTATATATGAATTAAATTTAATTTCCCCGCAGTGTTAAAAAGCAAAATCCAAAGAATCAATTTCATGACTTCATATTCAGTGAATAGGTATTAAAAAAGAGAACATCCTTCTATGACAATTCATTGGAAATTATCCGAATTTGCACTACTTCGGGATCATAAGTTCAGGATCTTATTTACTTTCTTGGATGTTTTTTTTTGTTTGGATGTTTTTTTTTGTTTTGTAGTCTAATTTTAGAAATAATTTTTTGGAAAATGCTTTTTGTTCCCTAACCGATTTCAAAGATTTTCAAATCGGATTAATGATCTTGATAAATCTTTTGAAAATCATGCTAACATGATTAGTCTTTTGTATTTTTCAAGATATAATTATTTGAAGTTTCAACAACCTCAAATTTGCGAGATCTTGGTAAATTTTTTTCTATTTAGACCAATTATTAATAGTTGAAGTCGATATCTTTATTGAGTTACAAAAAAAAAAAAAAAAAAAAGATTTCGAATTGGCAAGTTGGCCAAATTCCAAAGATATAAGAATTTTAAGTATTGATATCACTTTTAACTTTCCAGTTATCCCAAATGTATTACCATTCTGCCAAAAAAAAGTCTTAAGATTTTAAAAATACATTCCATTTTGGTTTCCATTTATCCAACTTTGACCTTAAAGCTATTATTTTTTTTTTTACAAATTTGCCTTGGATATGAAACTAAGTCTAGAGATCTATCTATATAAATACCACAAACTACTGTCTTAAAAATTGCAGAAACTAAACTCAAAGTGGTTTTTTGTATCGAATATAACAAAATTGATATTTAATGTTTTTAAGCAGATTTTCAATCATTGTTTTTCTAATGAAACTAACTAATATATATATATA
>MINK01012840.1:0-14076 GCA_001735545.1 Phormia regina
AATACATACCTCCCTATGAGAACCTAATATACTTTTTCAACAATTTTTAAACTTTTATGTTTATTTTATATGTAGACAATAAAAAAATCAAAAATTTTTTAAGATATCTCTGATGGACATCAACGCGACTTTAAATGGGTTAAACACTCTTTCTCTTTCCAGAGCTTTCTAAAGTTTCCAAATGTGGTAAAAATTTATATTCAGCTTAATTTTTAAATTTTTATAATGGAGCGAAGATAAGTATACGCTTGGTATTACCAGTATCATTTTGTGATTTTTGCATTTTTTTTTTTTGAGTTAAAATACTAATAAGAAATAAAGAAAATATTTTTTTTTTTTTTTTTTTTATAATTTTTCTGTGTAATATGTAAAAAAATCAAAACTTTTGCGTTAACTTTAATGAAATATGTCTTATTTTATGAAATTTTTCTTTATGAGAAAATTTAATCAAATTTTCGTTACATTTCGAAAGGAAATTTGTAGGGAGTATGGAGGTCCCACGTGCCTAGTTTCATAGATTTATCTTAAAAATTGCGACTTTTACATTTTGCACAATGTTTACATGGGTAGTCAGGCAGATGGACGGTCGAACATTTAAAAAGAGGTTAGAACAATTTAAAAAGAGATTCTGAGTCGATTGGTATACCTTATATATAGTCTTATCACCAATATATAGTCTTATCAAACACACAAATGCATAATGCCCCAAATACCTATGAACAGATTCCTAGCGAGGCAGGGGCATAGTGGGTAGCCCTTAAAAGTTGGTCATCTCTTGTTTGTTTTTTAAATAAAAAAATTGTCAAAAATAAACTTATGATATGACCGAAGAGAAAGTGATGAATATATATGTATTTAGATTTACTTATAATGTAGTAAAAATGCTATTCCTTTAAAAGTTGTTTCTCCAAGGTATTAACTGTAGTTCTCGATTATTTTATTAAAACCACTTTACGAAAACTTTTTAACAAAATCCAAAACTTTTTTTATTAAAAAAATTTTTTTGTCGTGACGTGTATATATCAGGTAGTATGTATATGAGTCTTAATAAACTAATAGATAAAGGTGTGTATACTTAAGAATTTGTATGTATATTTAAACATATAAAAAACATATTATTTAAACATATTTATACATACAAACATGCAGTTTTATTATGAAATGATGAAACCTCATACTTTTCCTTAGACAAATCTATTTAAATATGTAAACATACATAGCTACACACATTCTCCATTTTTTTTAAAGATATAAACAGTCAATGAATATGAATTAAGGAGTTGGTATAAGTGTGTGTGTGACTGTATATGTTTGGTAGTTATAGTAACCAAAAATTTGATGGTAGTATATGAAGCAAATATGTATGTATGTTACTCATATGCTATAGAAAACTTAATATAAGAATATTTAAAAATTTATGAAATTTATCTCATTTCTTTATTATTGTATAGGGTTACATGCCATAAGGTGTTTTAATATGATGTACATTCATTTATTTACAATAAAACTTAAGCTTACATATACACATACATATAAACGAAAATATATACGAAAGTAGTCTTAAATGTATATTAAAAAAGAATTGCAATTTAAAGTGAATATATTTTGTATAAAAATCTTCTGTATATATAGTTTTTGTAATGAGAAAAACATGCTTTAAAATAAAAAAATTTCTTAGTTTCATATAAAAATTTAAAATTGAAAAACTTTCAGGATGTTCAGTTGGCTTTCCTTGCTACCAACAAACTTTTTCTACTCAAATTGTATTATTTTAGATATGTTGTTATAATAAAATTATTATTAAACTGTACCAACTTTTCATTTAAGTTTTCCTGTTTTTTTTTTTTTTCAATATCACCACAACGAGAACAAAAACATGTAGTCTCATGCGTTAAGATGGTTTTAGTTAATATTATCCTTAGGGACATAATTACTACTCTACTAAAATATCAACTCGTTTGAATATATAAATATTTATGTATGTGTATGTAAATACACACACTATTGTTTAGAAGCACACGCAATATCATACATAAACATTTATACAATAATGTATATATGTACATATACATATTTACATACTTATGTATACAGACCATATTATTAAATAAGCACAGTGGTGGCTAAGAAGAAAAACAAAGGATTTATTTTCTCTTAAGCTACTAGGTTTGGGTATTAGTGATAATATTTATTAATGAATAAAAAAAAAAATAACAAAAATAAGTTAAACCTTTTTGCAATGTTGTAGCTATATTAAAATAAGCTTATATGTTGAAAAAAAATTTTATTCCAAAATTAAACTTTATTGCTGGATTTTCTGTTTATAAATTAGCGGCTTTAATTATGTTTTCTTATTAAGAATTATTTACATATATTTATCATAAATTTTAGGAACCACTGTAATAACCGTATATAAAATAAATACCCACTACATTATAACAATTCGCGGTAATACCACATAATTACACCAATACAGTAAGTAATATTGTGAATATATAAACAGTGTGACAAATGTATATTAATTCATAATTTTCTCAGCAGGCTGCTATTTTATTTGTTACATAGAAAAATTGTACTTAAACCCATTTCCAACCACTGTCGCCTCAGTAACTTTACTTATACAGAAACTAACTTAGTTTAAGACCAATGATGATGTTTTATATATCAATGTTAACTAAACGAATTGAGAAAATAAACTGAACTCCGAGAAATATTTCACTACGGCAGAGTTGATCCAAAAATGGTCTACAAAATAGACTTTTTTAAAATTAATAAAATCATTCGTATATTTTTGCAAAACATTTGGATTAACAAGACATCAAAAAATAAGAAAATATTCACTTTTTCGCAAATAATTCAGTGAAATAGGAACACCAAGTTTCCAAAAATTGGTGTTGCGAAAAAGCATCAATGGCCAAGTAGGGACAGTTCGATTTGCCTATATTACGCATTGAAAAACAACGAAATTTTTAAGGTAATATATTTAAAAATTATGTCAAATAAATCGAAAATATTTAAGAAAAATATTGATGATAAATTAATATAGAATTTTTTGAAATAAGACTACAGGTGTAATAGAAATTATTTACTGTAGCCTTACCAAACAAATTTTCACTTTAGATTGCTTACGACTTTTGCAGCAAATTACTGATATTAATTTTTTTATAGTCAATAAACAGAAATGTTAGAAACATTATTTGCTGAAGAAACAACAGAAAAGGTTAAAGTTTTATTGTACGTAATTATTATTTTTTTTTTTTTTTTTATTTCAAAATATTTATGATCTAATTTGATTAAGTACTATTTCATATTTTTTTGGGAGATTTTTTATAAAAGCCTGCGTTATCTTCTCACGATGCCAATTCATTTTTATCCTTCAAAGAAGTAGAATTAAAGGGATGTCAAATTATATAAATTTTAAAATTGCAAACGATTAGAAAAAAATGTTCAATTAAAATGTCAGTTAAATAAAATCTCTATCTATCCAGGGCATAATATATTTTTCTTAGTAATATTACAATTTTTAAATCATGATCAGCCAAAAATAACAGTGGTTATATGAAATATAAATTAGAGCTAAAAAATGGTCCATAAGCTATCAGGAAACCAGAAGTAAATTATGATATCAGATTATGTAAACTTGATATCAGATTAAGTCACCTTGTACGAAGGACCAAAAATACTTAACCGACCACCATGTTTAGATGATCCACAAACATATAAGTCATTGCATTAATATTCAAAATGATTCTATATATCATAGTTACTAATATAGATTGCATAGAATTTCATTTCATAAATTTATTTTAACAGGATCGGGTAGTGGCAAAATAAGCAAGTTATTTAAAACAGTGGGCTCTATAAATATCGAAAAATACAACAAAAAATGTTTGCAAACTTTTTTTTTCTTTCTTAAGAATGTACAATGGGCCTACATATCTTTGGTCTATCATGGCATCATGTTACTACCTAAGATTGTCCTAAAGTGGTGCCAAAACAATTACATAGTTTTTGTGCCAAGAGAGATGGCATCTCTAAATTATCTGGAGCTAACAGATATTCGACTTTTGTGAAAAGAAAATTGAAGATGACCAAAGAAGTGTCCCAAAATATTGAAGATTTTAAAAGGAGATGGACAAACTGTTTCACAAAATTGACGGAAACAACTATCTAATATCAAACGAAAGGGTTACCGGAAAAGGGGTACAAGTTTATTAATAGTGGTAAGAAGAATAAAAATTATATTTTTCTATAATCTGTAGTATATTACAATTAAACAAAAAAAAAAAAAAAAAAAAAAATACAATGAAGATTCCACGATCAACTATTTCCAAGTTATTGAATTTTTTGAATGTTAAATTTTTTCGATCGCATAACTTAACTTTTAATAAATTTTATTATAAGTCAAAAACAGTTTCAGTACATTTAGTAACACTTCGCGGTTTTTTATATCAATATCCTGTGAAATATTCTAAAAAGGGGCAATTTGTGACTAAAGTCGCTAAACGGTAACAGTGATTTGGATTTGTTTTTAATTTTAATATCAATACTATAAAGATGACTTTCAGAAAAATTAAAAATTTTTAAATGTTCTTGAATAAAATTTTATTTTAAAGCAAACAGAGTGTAATGAACACACACACACAAAGTCACAATTTGTATATTTTTCAATTTCAAAATCGTTTTTGTTATACTCAAAAGAGATTACAGTTAAAATTTTAGCAAACCATTTAAAAATATTGGACTACATATAGAAAAAAAAAACTTGATAAAAATTTTGTAAAATTTAATTAAATTTTCAAATAGTAGCAACTTGAATATTACCCACCAAAAACTTTGCCTACTAAATAACGTGTCTTGTTACCAAAAACAATATGAAAAACGTCTTCCTTTTTTGGTGGTATAACTGATGAATTTTGTTCGCGATGTCCTAAATTTCACCAGTTTTTATTTGGGTATCAAAACAATTTTTTAGATGCTGACTTTTTTTACGCACAAAAGAAAAAACCATTGTTTCGGTTGAGATTTGATCCCAGGTATCACAATACTATTTATGTTTGTTAGTCTGCCGTCTTACTAGTTACACCATAGTCGACTTACATTTTTATGCGGCAAAAAGTGGTTTTCATAAAGAGAAATAAAATAACGTTTGCCTCGTAGCCCTTATAGCTTCGCCCCTGAAGACTATGAAATATCTCAACATAATGTTCTACTCTCCTTTGCCACCCACGCCTATGTCAAATCGATTGACAGTTACAAATTTATATTAAAAAAAAATTTAATTCTACCGCCACTGTGTGCAGTATACTTAGCAGTCATTGCTGAATAATTTAAGGTTTAAATCCAACATCTAATTTTATTTAACATCAAATTGTAAGAATAATTACATGTCACATTGTCTTCCAATATCATAGTTCTATGTATATATATTGAGTTTACATAATATGGCATTCTATTTATTTAAAGCCTAAGATATTTATCGGAAATGACAACAAGGAAATACGTACCTCATTGATGCATTAAATAAAATTAACCAAAATTTAAAATTTAAATTAATATTTAAAACTTACAGTGAGCGCCGACAAAAAATTATATTTAAACATCTATGTATATAAAAGTTTTAATTAATACTTAAATTAAATTTAAATAATTAATTTCACTCATAGTTTCTATACTATAACAAAATTATTAACTTATTAATATGTATGAATAAAGTGTTAATTAACCAATATTAAGGATAAAAAGGAATTTCAAATTGAACACATACATACACATAATTACTCACTGACATATTATAACAAGTACTTGCTGAATATTTCACTTGAGGTTACATAATGATTTATTAATATACATAGAAAGTTCAATATTTATGATGAACAAGACGATGAGTACAACAATCATAATGATGTTGATGACGATGATAATTATGGTTGGTTTTTGTTTTAAATTTTCTAATTAATACTACTATATGGTAAATTCCTTGTTGTGTGGCGTTTAATGGAAATTGAAATTTAAATTGGAAGAATGTAAGTGACTTTAAGCAATTTGCGGTTTTCAAGCGAAATAGATGAAGCATTGTTAGTGAAGTGAATGGAAAATTTCTACTTTTAGGTTAATTTATGCAAAAAAAAAAGAAAAGAATACAAGAAATCAATAATTGAAATTAATGTTTATAAAATGAAATAATCCATCAAAAGAAAATATTTGTATTATTTTCTAAAGTAATGAGCCAATTATATGAATAAGTGTCAATATTTAATTATGTGAAATAGATTATTTTTCGACATTTTGAAATAATAAATTAAATATGACAATAATATAAAGGAATTTAATTTTATATGTAGCTATGGTGATAATGGTATAAGTCTATTATTAATTTTTATAATATTAACTTATCTATTCAGTTCTTAAAAGTTACAAGATTATTTAGGTAAAATCAGTTTCATTTTATAATTTTGATACAAACAAAAAGATGAAGTAAATATTAAAAAAAATTAATTCACCAGAAAACAAAATCGTTAATTTCATAAAAATTTAAATTTCATTTAAAATATTTTATTAAGTTATTTGATACTATTGAAATAATTTTATTAAAGATTAATTTACATTTACCTCTTCAATAATAATAGTTACCCTCATAATATTAACGCTTATTTTATTTCTAATTTATATGCCTAGTTTTATAATCCTTTATTAGCCAAAAACTAATATTAAATAAGACCATAAAAAGACTGCCAAAAGTCATAATAGTACTTATATAGTTTATGTGTTAATTATAAAATAAACACTACTTTATGAATACTCATACACACTTAAATATATACAATATACAATTATGTATGAATTTATTTAATAGATACTTTTTTTTTTAATTACACCAATAATTATAGAGCTTAAAGTAAAATACTAATCTAACATTTGTTTTCATAAATATTTAATTATATTTATTGTTGTTTGGCGAGTCCAATATATAAATAAATAAATTGTCATAAACTACTTTTATATAAAAGTTAAACACAATAAAAAAAAATCGTTGAAAATAAATACACAAATTAATATTGAAAATTATTTTTGCTATAAATATAAAATGTATATATATTTACATATGTGTGTATGTATTTATATGATAAAATTATAATTAAAATCCCTAAGGATTAACACTTTGAAAATTGAACACACTTTATATTTTTTAAAAAACGGATGTGTATTATTAATAATGTAATATTACTTTAATATGTATTAAATATATTTTTACATGCATACAAACACATGTAATGTATATTAGAGTGTCCCGAGAATAGCGTTTTTCGACATTTCAATGTAGGAACACCACTCAAACGATTCGTAAATATTAGCTGAATATAGGAAAAATATTAAAAAAAAATTAAAATTGGTTTTCAGTTCCCTACCAGCGATTTTAAAATCATGGGTCTCATACATTTTGGTAAAAAAAAAAGTTTACATTTTTTTAATCGAAATGGGTATCAAAAAAATCCTTATTTTATGCTCGTTATGGAAAAAATATTTTCCAAATTTTTCCAATTGGATTTTTGTTTTCTAGAAGATTTTTTAATGTCTGGAATGTTAAATATTATCAACGGTTTTTACTATAATGCAATTTTTAAAATTTTGTCCTTAAAAGGAACAAAATTATAAAATTCTTATCTATTTTTTTAAGAAAAATATCAATTTTGTTTGCATGATGTACTAAAATGATGGACCAAAATTTTTGCAAAAATTTAAAATTTTTTTTCTATAATTGGCCTAGAATTACAAATTTCTTGATACACATTTCAAGACTAAACTCAATACTATTTTTTGGACCCCTGACATTCAAACTCTTCACAGAAAAAAGTAAAAATCGACTACAATTACGAAATTTATAATATTAATTAATTTTTAATTGATTTTGCTCTAATCATCAAAGTTATAATATTAATAACTTCAATAATTGATTTTGTTATTATTTATTTTTCTTAAAAAAAAGACAAATTTATTTTATTTCTACATTTTTATAGAAAAAAATAATATTTCTTTATATTTTTTGTAAAAACTGTCAATTTATTTAAAATATAAATTTTTTTTAAATTTTTTTTTTTCCATATTCAGATAATTTTTATGAAACGTTTGAGGGGTGTTCCCAAAAAATTTTGTTTACGGGACACTCTAATGTACATTAGGGATATAACTTTTTGAAAAATTTTCTGAATATCAAAATTCAATTATTTAGCATAGTAGATGTTTATAATATTTTAAGTTTAGAAGGAGGACTTCACACACTCCTCAGGAGCAGTGATGTGATAGCACAGAGTACCTATGATATACACATTAACATTAATTTTGAAAAGTTTAAGTTTGTAATTATTCAAGTACAAAAATATTCGAGTCTGAATTTAAAAACTCCAATAATTGTGATGTTTTGTACTTTTTTTTGGTAAAAAGTTGTTTACACTTTTGAAACCACATATCGTTTAGGTCCATATCTTTAATTTCTGGCCACAAGAAGTCCGTTTTTATCTTGTTTTCATCCCTTTATCATCAAAGCCAACCTTGACGAAGAAGTAAGACCGGATGACACCGAAAGCCCGCACCAAACAATCACTCTTTGTAGACGCATTGACTTTTTAACATCCTTTCGTGGATTCTCATTTTCGCAAACTTTGCTTAACATATCCACTAAGGTGAAAGTGTGTCTCGTCATGAAAATGTATTTTTTTAAATATTGCCCATAAAGTCCTTATTAGAAGTATATTAAAATTATCGAACCTGTATTCGATTTTTGGAACTTGCTTTAGGGATTTTAAAACTTAGAAGCTATGGTCATTCATTTAAAATATTTCATATTTAGATGAAAATAACTCAAGAAATGAATTTTATACGCAAGAATCCTTTTTATATGACTCATCGTGAGCTTTGAAAATATGTAAAGATGTTTGAAATCGCGTAAACAAAAACCCAATTATGAACCGATCTTTATAAAATTTGGCTCTCTCATTTACACTTGTAAAAATACTATTTGTTTCAAATATTAAGTTGATACTGACATAGGTATGGTGTATATGCAAGTTAATATGATTTTTAAAAGAGGAGTTTTCGTACTATGGTCAAGTATGGACCGATTTTCAAAAAATTTGGTACAAATATTGACTCTGATAAAAAAATTCACCAAATTTTCTTTAATATATTATTATTTTTAAGGCGATTTTGAGTGCTGAAATCTTATTTCGGGTGGATATTTATATGGGGGTTATATTCAATAATGGACCGATCATAATCAATTTCAATTGACTTCCTTATAACGTAAAAATCCCAAATATGAAATTTTATTGAATTATCATAATTGCAACTTTTACTTTGTGCAAAAGGTTTACTTGGACAGCCAGCCAGACAGACGGACATCGTAAGATCGATTTAAGCAGTGATTCTAAGTCGATTGGTATACCTTAAGGTGGTTGTTGGATAATTATTTCTATGCGTTACAAACATCAGCACAAATGCATAATACTCCAATCACCTATGGTAATGTAGGGTATAAAAACATATGAGTACATTGACAGTAACATGTATATGAATTTATTCATTTTTGGGTGATTACCTAAGGTAGGCCTATTAAAGTGATTTTTTGAAAAGGAATTTATATAGGTGCTATAATTATTTATGTACCATAGCAAATATGGACATAGACTGAGACTTGTATGGAACCAATATATACCAAATTTCATAAAAATATTGCTAAAGTTAAGATATTTGTCATCATTTAATCCCCTTTCCATGAGGTCATTTGCATGGTGAATAGTTGAAATAATGAACCGGTCATAACGAATTTCAATTTAAGTAAATGAAATATAAAAAAAAAGAACTGGGTACTGAAAGGGTGCAATCTTGATACCAATTGCCATCAATAAAAAATCGATTCAAAATCCACAACGGTTGTGGTCGTATTGACAACATAAGGTATTGTCTTTTGTGATACCGTTTGTTAACAAATTTTAAGTAAATGAAATATAAAAAAACAGGAATCAATATTGAAAGGGTGCAATCTTGATACCAATTGGCATCAATATTCGTTAATGATTTCAACACGTATTATTGAATTTGATCACACAAATTCGCTATTAATAATGAATGGTATAGTTATCAACACACATGTGTTCGAATTTTTCTCTGGGTGTAATGTTCCAATATTTCTAATATTTAGTTTAACCAAAAACAAATATTTTCTCTACTATCTTAGACCATAAGCTATTAAATGATAAAGTGTTAAGAACAAAAACCAGACATTTACTTTAATATCATACAAAGGATTCTTTCAATCGAATAAATTACAAATTGCTTTTACCTTATGTTATTTTTGTAACTACATTAAAGTTTTCTTCTTTCACTAAACAAAAGAGATACGCAATTACACTTATGTAAAATAAACCAACAATTAATATGCGTTTCAGCATACATACACATATATATATATACACATGTATATATCGATACAATTTGTATGTTTTGTTAAAGTGCCTGTTACATGGACAGTATCCTGTATTTGTATGTAATTAAGCATTTTATGTCCTTTTTTTATTCTTTTTGTAATATGCACTTGCCAGAGTGTACTCACACTATAAAACTTTACATTGTTGTGACCTCAACATTGTTCGATTATTATTTTTATGCGTATGAGAGAGTGTGAGTAGATATGGTAACTTGTTGTCTATGTATAGCAGAGTCCAGTAAATTTATATGTATATGTATTATGTTACAAAAGTACATTTTATGCCTAAATTACTAAAGGCCACTGAAAAGTATTTTTAAAAAATTATTTAAATCATTAACAGCAAATCAGTTTTTAAATAATTTTAAAAATACTTTTCATACTGCCTTTAAAGGAATATGTAATTATTTGCAAGTGCAAGTTTTCTTTAGTATTTTCTATGAATATTTTCTATACTACCACCATAATTAATAGTATGTTCATATCAAGTGTAAGTATTTTTAATGATAGCAATTAGTTACTTCCTTTAGTTTAGTTTTTTTTTCTCCATTATTATGAACGCTTCTCCTTTTTAAGAATTGATGACAATATCAGATTTATTTACTTTATTTATTATATGGAAACAAATATAAAAGTTTTTCTTTTTTATATATATGAAAACATATTGTTTGTATTACAGTAGATGTTTTATTAAAATTGCAAATACTTTTTAATGGACACTTTAGTTGTGGTTTATTTGAATAAATAAAAAAAAGAACTTAAATTTAATTGAATCGTTTTTCCATTATCAAGCAATATTTTTATTTAAATATACGGTTGCACTGAAGTAATGGTCAAAGTTTGACCATTAAACAATTTTTAATGTTTTCTAGCTTTGAAAACTCCTACAGGGATATAAATACATACATATATTTTTTTTTTTTAATGTCAGTTTGTTAGCATCACTTTTTTTTTAAGAAATACGATGTTACTAGTTAAGAAAAGTTTATTTATGTTAATGGGTCTACAAGAAGTAATGAATATTATGTGGTCAAAATTAACCATTAAATTACCCTACATTAAATACTAACAAATACATTTAAATAGAAAGCAAAATAATACACAACTTTAACGCTCACTGATAGCATGTTGTTAGCGAAATATTGCATCATTTTTCAATATTATTTTTAAATAAAAAAGACTAAGAATTATTTTGTATGTACATATATAACCAGGTAAGTACTCTCTTGTTACTTTTTTTAATGTTATAAATATAAATATAATTAATTCATTTTACGGCGCCGTAGAACTTTTAAGATAGATTTTACATCGATAAATTTACGATTACAAACAAAAAAGAAAAAAAAACTTTAACAATTTTCCAAAATTCTATTAAGAAACAAATAAACAAAATGAAAAAGGAATTTATTAGCTTATGTAAAGAATTATATATATTTTTGAAAATAAAGGAATAAGGAAAATCATTATGCAATTTTCATTAAAATGGAAATGGTAAATTAGTTTAGCGATTGCAAATATGTTAGAGTGTATTATAAACTAATTTAACATAAAATTAAGTTTATAATTTTATACGAAGATATATAGTTAAGTATATATCAAGGGCCACAAATTGAAAAAATAGAAATGTCTTTACATCTGTATGTTGAAATGGGTTTTTTGAATCCCATAGTGCAAAAAAACATTTCTCATTCAACATATATAGCAAAGTCCGTTGATGAATAACGGAAATATAAACAAATTTCTGGATGAAGATCAAACATTTTTAAAATTATTTCAAGGAAATGTATTTACCTTAAAAGTATTTGACTAGGATTTCTAGATTTGTTTTGATAAGCTTTTTTTTTAATAAAAAAGTGTCCTTTAGAATGGAGGTAATATTAAAACTTTTGAATCGCTTCACCAACACTTGCGGTGAAGATGTTGTCATTCCCTTCCATCAAAGACTCCTAAAAGTTTATATATTCTGGAAACTTATTGATAGGGGAGTCGATATAAAGATGTGCGTCTCTCTGTTGAAATCAGTTTTTGGAACGCCCCAGTTATCGTATATATATTTTTTATACATCAAATTGTAGGGAATATGACCATGTCATATTTTATTAAAATATTTTTAATGGATCATAAGTTACGGAATAATTTCTGCACCTACATATTTCAAAATAATACAATTTTGATTTGATAAATATTTGTAGTTCTCAACAGTGTTTTCAATTTGCCATTTTAATGTTAAATAAAGAGTTTTTGTTTTGTTTTTTCCATTTCTTAAGATTACATTGAAAGGGTTAAAATTTCAACGTTTTGACAAATAATAAAATATTGTTTTATTTTCTTTAACTAATTTTGTTATCACAAAGTCATTTATTTAATTATTAATGAGTATTATTTTCCAAAAAATAAATTAAATTATTTATTTAACTAGAAAATTCCAACTGCAAACTTTTATCCTCTATATCACTTATAACTCTCTATTTTACTTACTTAACAGAATACTTTTATAATTATTATAGCCACCATCAATAAGTATATTGATTTTGTCATTCCGTGTGTAATATGTCGAAATAATCATTTCAGATCCCATAAAGTATATATATTCTGGGTCATGGTCGATCTAGTCATGGCCGTCGTTCCGTTTATTGAAACCAGTATAGGGCTCGAACGGAAAGTCGTAGTGGGAAGAAATTTGTCCCAATCAGATTTATTATATAAGATTTATTTAAGATTCATTTCAAAATCGGTTCACAAAAAAAGTTATGAGCAAAATAATAGAAGCCTCTGTGTTGCCAAATTAGTTTTCTGCTGATATCTTTTAAAGAAAAGCATTTACAGTAACAAAGTTTTGTATGCATAGTTCGAAGGTCGATGTAAACTCGAACACAAAAATAGGCGTGGTCTGTCCACTTCCCATATAAGGTGTACAGTCAACGAGATTTTGCACATATGGTCGAGGATCATTGTAAACTCACAGACAAAAAATGAGCGTGGTTTAACCACTTTTCTCACCCATCTGTCATATGGAAAAAATACTAGAAACTCAAGGTGTTCACTGTTAGAAACGTATCTATAGCAGGGAGATTTTTAAAATTCTTGCATTTTTTTTTATTGTTTTTTTTTTATTTATTTATTTATTTATTTATTTTTTTTTTTTTAAATCACGCTTGATAATTTTTTTTTTTTTTTTTGAGTTAAACCAAAGACTTTATAGACTTAGTTATAATTTATATTATTCATAATAATTTAAACTATTGGAATTGTGCTATTTAAATAATATCTGCCAAAAAATACATATTGAGTGATTCCATATCAAAATGGACTGCACTTAGATTTGACATCTCATTTCAGACACATGTTTTTTTTTTCGGTCCAAAAATATTACGGTTTAAAAAACAAACAAAAAATGCTAAAAACTTTACAAATTAATAAATATTTAACTTCAAATAACTGTTTAAATATACATAGTAGATCTTTAGTTGTTGCTGCATATTAAAAAATATACAAAATTATTTACGTCAAAAGTTTAAAGGCCATAGTTGCAGCTAAAATAATTAAAACGAGAGAAGAAGGTATAGTCGGTCAAGACCGACCATATGATACCC